>JAOTQJ010146899.1:10619-34060 GCA_025642045.1 Solanum sejunctum
TGGTCAAAGACTACCCAAACTAAGTTAAACTTGTCCAAGGCCATGGGCAAACATGTAAAAAAATTCATAGTCACTCTATCCCATTTTTGCATGAAAATGGGCATCCTTTGCATCGATCCACCGGGTTATTGGTGTTTATAGTTGACCTAATGACAAGTAAAACACTTTTCTAAAGACTCAACTATGTCTCTCCTTATATCGAACCATCAATAATGCTGTTTTAGATCATGGTGCATCTTTGCCACACTTGGATGGATAATATATCTAGTACAATGGGCCTCCTCTAATATCAATCTTACTCAATATCCGATCTTAGCCACACAAATTCTATCATTTATCCTCAATATGCCCTTAGAATCAATACTAGTCACCTTGGCTTCACTTTCTCTCAACACTTTGTCACTAATCATGCACAACCTAGGGTTCTCAAGCTGATCAAATATACTTGATCAAGCAAAGAAGATCTAACCTTAGCAAAGGCCTATATACTCTGAGGGGGAGAAATATCTAAATTAACCATTAATGTGCTGTCAAAATACAACACATTTGATGCCCAAAACAAGGTATTTTGCAAGTTCTTAATGTGACTTTTTAAGGTTTTTATGTGTTTTGGTATTATTCTTGCAGAAAAGTTAGGTTGGCATAATTTTGAAGAAAAATTGTAGATTTTGCTGAATCATAGGATATACGAGCTCACCTATAAGTCCTAGCCCAAGTTACGAGTTGTAGGGTGTGTCATAGCAAGAAACAGAGACCAAAAACGCAGAAGTCTACTAGGTGGAGGTCAACCCTACGAGGATATTCTACGAGTTATAGGTTGCACTACAACTCATATAGTTGGACTTATAGCACGAATCAGAGAGCCAAAATTTAGTTTGGTTTTTATATGGAGATTCCAGATTTTAGAAGAGAGACCTTGCCTTTGAATATTCTCTCAAGAATATTTTAGGGTCTTAGATTAGTTTAGTTTTTTCTCTGGGAAAACCCATTTTGGGGATTGAAAATCTTGCTTTTTACTCATTGTTGATTAATGAAGCCTTTGGGTTTGCAAGTTGTAATTCCTAAACTATTCAAGGTTTTTGGTAAAACTTTCATTTATGGCTTGTATTTGCATTTTTGCTTGTTTTGCCTTAGCCATGAGTAGCTAAGCACCCACAACTTGGAGTTGTGGGAATCATGGGTAGTTAATTTGAAATAACCTAGGTTTATTGCATTTATATGATTGGGTTTTTCATGTATTGTCTATTTCCCTTCATTATGATTATCATTGGTGGTGGCCAACACTAAACCCTGTCTATTATCAGTAGCCCGACCAAGGTAGTGACAAAGAGGAAAAGGGAAGTAGATAATAGGATTCGATTGATGTGTTCTCATCTAATCAACCAACCTTGAACAAGGGGAGGTTGACTGGGACAATTGGTTACAGTTAGTTGGCATGCCATGGTGGCCGACAAAGCGCCATGGTGAAATTCAGCCTTTACCTTCACAAGAGCGTTGGGAGAACATAAGTTACCATCTTTCATGTGAATTTCCAATTTTAGTTATGTTACCTAGGGTAATCGAGTCAACGAACCATGGTGAACACAATACACAAGTTGTCCCTAAAATTGAGTGTTTCCTCGCGTCATAGTTTAGTGTTTATTTTAATTTGTTTTTAAATCATAACACCTCCCCCCCCATGTCAAGATTTTAGTCATTTATACTTAAAGTGATTAGTAGTGGATTGTCATAGTCAAGCCTCGTTTTCCCTGTGGATTAGATCCTATCCTTCGGTTAGGTTAATTGCTAATAGCGATTGCTTTTCTATTGGAGTGTGAATATCATCAACCACCTGTCTAGCAAGTGACTAAATGTTCAAAGCTAAGGGCCTCTCCTTATCTCTCAAAAATGCCAAACTCCCTATATTAGTAGTCTTCCGTCTCAAAGCATCTACCACAATATTTGCCTTGCCGGGGTTATATAAAATAGAGATATCATAGTCCTTAAGCAACTCCAAGAAGCTATGCTGTCTCATGTTCAGATTAGGCTGAAAAAAGATATATTTGAGACTCTGGTGATCAGTATAGATCTCACAATGCACCACGTAAAGGTAATATCGCCACAACTTCAACACAAACACAACCGTATCCAATTCTAAATCATAGGTAGGGTAGTTTCTCTCATGCACCTTCAGTTGTCTAGAAGCATAGGCTATCACATTTCCCCTTTACATCAATATACTACTCAAACCATACCAGAAGCATCACAATATACCATGAATGGTACTCTTTCCTCGAGTAAGGCAAGAATCGGTGCTGAAGTTAACAAATCCTTGAGCTTTTGGAAGCTTGCCTCATACTTTTCTAACCACTGAAATACCACATCCTTTTAGGTCAGTTTAGTCAACAAGGCTGCTATAGAGGAGAATCCCTGAACAAACCATTGATAATACCCCTCTAACCTAATGAAACTCTGAATCTCAATCACCGAAGTAGGTCTATCCCACTCATGAATAGGTGACACTTTGGTTAGACAACCATAATATCCTCTTTTGACATTACATGCCCAAGAAATGCATTGGAATCGAGCCAAAACTCATACTTTGAGAACTTTGCATATAACTTCTCTTCTCTCAATCTCTAATGTACGGTCCTTAGGCTCTGAACATGATCGACGTCACTTTTGGAATAAACCAAGATATCATTTATAAACATAATCACTAATATGTCCAGAGTGGGTTTGAACACTTACTTCATCAACTCCAAAAAAGTAGTCAGGGCATTAGTCAACCCAGATGACATAACTATAAACTCATAATGCCCATAATGGGTCTAAAAAGTTGTCTTTGGGATATCAAACTCTTGAACTCTCAACTGATGATAGTTGGACCTCTAATCAATCTTGGACAATATCAAGACACCCTAAAACTTTTCAAAAACATCATCAATATGAGGCAAAGGATAATTGTTCTTTATGGTCACTGTGTTCAACTAGTGATAGTCAATATATATATGCATAGTACCATCCTTTTTCTACAAAAATAATACAAAAGCAACCCAGGGAGATACACTTGGATGAATAAATCCTTTCTTCAATAGATTTTCAAATTATTCCTTCAACTCCAATTTCACCGGGGCCTTTCTATAAGCAGCAATAGTTATGGTCTTAGTGCCTCGCTCCACATCAATAATGACGTCAATATCATGGTCTGTAGGAACACCAGTTAAGTTAGTCAAAAATACCTCCATAAACTCTCTAGCAAAGCTAGTATTCTTCAATAATGATGGCTCATAAAAACAAGCTTAAACATGAACCAAATATGCCAAGCACCCCTTTTCCATCAATCGACAAACATGCATATAAGAAATAACACACTTAGGATAGGCGTAGGTGCTCCAGTCAAACCAGTTGAGGCAAGTTAGCGCAAGATAAGGTCACGATCTTCGCATGGCAGTAAAGAATAGTATGATAAGGTAACAATCAATAAATGCCCAATATCACATTGAAATCAACCATACCCAACAATATTAAGTCAACCACAATAGCTCTCTCATAAAAGTCATAATACAACCCGCTATACCTGATGTACTAGTAATGATTCAACTACCAGGGTGGAAAAGCAATTTTTCTCAGCAAGCTATTCACATATAATATCATTATCAGAAGCAAAATAGGTTGACATATAGAAATAAATAGAGCCTAGATCAAATAAAACTTAAGCTGAATGGTGGCACACTGAAACCATACCTATGATAACCATATCTGACGCCTCTACCTCTACTCTATCTCGAACAACATAATAAGCTCTACACCAACTACTAACCTATTGGACTCCACAAGCACCACCTCTCAATATACCACAACCCCCTCTAGTACCACCCCTCATAGCCTGGCTTGGGTAACAGTGCTGAAGTTGGATGAGCTGATTGAGGACCTGATGCTTCAGGAGGAGGTATATAGTGATGATAATGATGGTCCAAGTTCCTGATCTCATCACAATGATAAAAAGCCATAGTATCCTATCTCTAAGATGGATATCTTGCAATGCCCCTATGCTTGGCTGTAGTGAAGGAACTATCACAACCTATTTGAGTAGATTGGGGCCTATCAACAGTTTCAAAAGTTGGGATGGCTACGTTGACTACCTGGCCCTAGCTCTAAAACTCCCTGTCAAGTGGTAGATGTCTACTAAAGTGGTCATATTGATGGAACCTCTTTTGGCCACCCTCTCTATTATGCTTGATATGCTCTATAATGTGAGCATGATGAACTACACTCTAAAATGTTCCTCTAGCCAAAACCAAGGAAGTGTAGCCTTTTGAAGATACCTAGCTAATCCTTTGGAAAAGCATCGAATTATCTAAAACTCAGTAGGGATGTTGGATAAGGCATATTTGGACAATGTGTGAAATCCAGCGTCGTAGTCAGGAATGGACATAAAACCTTGCTAAATCCTATCAAACTCATCCTTGTGGCTATCCTAAAGTATGTATGGAATGAATCTCTCTAGAAATACCCCTATAAACTGCTCGTATGTCATAGCTAGATATCCAATAGGTCAACGTGCCAAAATTGAACCCCACCACTCCTTGGCTAGGTCAGTGAACTAGTAAGAGGTGTAAGCAACTCTATGTGACTATAGAATGGCCAAATTACATACATGGTCTTGACACTCTAACAAGAAATCATAAGCTCTATCACTCGGGGTGCCACGCAATCTCGGGGGAGCCAAGTGCATAAACCTCTCAAAACATTTCCACTCAGCTGTCGATATGGCTAGGCTGGCTGAAGATGGTGGCACCATAAATATAGGTGGTGTAATAGATGGAGAAATAGTGAAACTCTGAAGCTAAGAACCCAAACTCAGCTAAGATATCTAAGATAAATTTATAACAATCATAGAAGGATCCGTTAGGGTTTTAAAAGTACCAAAATGAATCATGGTTAGCTCCAATAGAGCTATATAAGGACCAACTGGTGCTGTAGAGATCGGCACCTCAAAAGTATCAAGGACAGGAGGTGCTCCTCCTATCTAGCCAATGTCCTCAAGATTAACTCCTTAACTAAAGGTGTAGCATCTAGGGTTGAGTGTGATGGAATAGGATCTATAGGCCCACTAGCTCATAACTAGGCTTTGCAAAAGCCAATCTAGTATGTCCTCCAGGTGGAACTACCCCTATAGCAAGTCCTTGGCCCCTGGCCCTATCACGAGTCCTATCTCAACCTTGATTAGGAATCACATCAGCTAACTCGGACTCTCCTACTAATCATTGAGATCTAGTAATCGACATCTGCATGGAAGGAGTATATTAGATAGTTTTAAAACTAGTGATATGAAGAAATGCACAAATAAAAGCAAGACATGAAAACTTTTCCTATCAAGTGCCTCCTAGCCTCCCCAAGATGGGCGTGAACATCTACACATCAATTCACTAGACTCTACTAGACACCCTGCCCTTGACTTATGAGTCTAATGAACCTAGAAGTATGATACCAAACTTGTCATGACCCAAAATTGAATCGCAACTAAAGAAAATAAAGTAAAGATGAAACAATCATAACATAACTTACAAAATCCAAAACCTAAAGTCAGTCGTACAAGAGCATCTGAAGTGGTACTATAAAGTCAATACAACTATCTCAAATGGAATACAACGCTAGTAATATTTGATACAAAGTCTGAAAAGAAATAGTAAAAGAAGTCTTGAAGATCCACAACCACTCAAAGTTTGAGCCTCACGACTAAGATCTAAATAACTAGAGAAAGCTCTGCTAGAGTGAATCAACTACCCTGTATGGGTCCTTATACTCGATCTGTAAAAGAAACAAAGTAGGGGTAAGTACACTGAAATGTACCTAGTAGGTTCAACTGACTGGGTAATAGAAATAAAATAAGTATGTAATAACTAAGACTCTCTACCAGCTTCAACAAAAGGTTAGTAAGCAATATAAACATCGATAGAAAGAAGTAAAGATAGTAAAGTTAATCAATGATGCCGTGCAATGTAGTACATGGATGGAATGGCATCATAGGTGATGCATAAGGTGGAATCACGATCACCGCAGGGTTGATGTAAACATCTATTAAGCTAAAGTACCAGATAGAACCCGAAGGCATTGTAGGCCATGTACACAAATATGTCAAGGTATCTAAGCCAATATAGAAGTATCTTGACGCATCACAGGCTCCATAATGAAGTGTCATAAGGTGTTGCAGGCCATATAATGAAGTGTCTCAATATATATCATAACATCACAAATAGTACGTATGCAATATGATGTGTGCATACAAATGCAACTAGCCAAGTAGAAGATATGAGCATACCAATGCAACCAACCAGTCAAGTATAAGATATATGCATACTAATGCAACCTGTCAAGTATAAGATATGTGCATACCAACGCTACCAGTCAAGTATGAGATATATGCATACCAATGCAAGCAGTCAAATATAAGATATGTGTATATGAATGCAACCTTTCAAGTATGTACATAATAACAATATAAATGACAACTGATATATACAATAGCTATCACATAATACGGGCTATAGTAGGTACATCAACTAGTATCACAAGGCCATTAGTATATCTCATATCATTATTATCTCATCAATAATGAGTATATCAATGAAACAGGCTCCACAAGAACCTAAGTAAGATCATAAATCTCAAGTTTATCACAATTATCGTCAATTGATCACAATACTATCCAAAAGCTATCACAAGACCCACATTATTATCATGATAACCAAACTTATCTCAATTCACATGATTTCATCTCAATCTATCTATAAGATAACCATTTTCTCAATTTTTGGCATAACTAGTATCATATTACCCTCAAATTCTATCATATCGTAATATTGTCTCATGATTCAATTTAAATCATTCAATTATCATATGAACATGTCTAATAACTCAAATTCATTCTCAAAAAGATTAGCTGAACCTACCTTGATGTCGAAACTACACTCGAATAAACTTTCAATCAACTCAAACCTCCAAATGATCCCCAGATTGATTAATCACTATTAAAAATAGATACTACACATCAAAAGATTAATTTTGATAACCATATTGTCATGAATTAAGCTTTGGGGCAAAATGATGAGAATTAGCGCTAAAATTTGGAGTTTCCAAATCTAAAAAATTAACTTTAAACATAAGGTTCTACTTAAAAAATGGAGTCCGTGCATGAAAATCCCACTATATTTGAGTTCAAATCAGATGAGACATCACCATTTAAAGTTTTCAAATCATATACCAAAAATCTCCAATTTTGGGCATTCAAAATTATGAAATTCAAGATAAAATTAAGATAAAAATCATGAAAAATAATTAAAAGTGTTAGAATCACTTACCAAAAGCAATCCTTTGAAAATTCTCTTCCAAAATCTCCTCAAAAGCTTCACAAGTTTGAAAATGGAGTTAAAATGGTGACTCTAGGGTTTTAATAACTGATAATTCAAATATACTCCGTGAACGTAGATAGAGCTCTGTGAATGTGAATAGATATCTATGAACGCAGAGGAGAACTAACTTAAGACCTCTACAAACACAAAGCCCATCCTGTGAACATAGAGAAAAAATAGGGCTTCCCTACGCGTATACTCCATGAACGTGGAGACCATCCCGCAAATGCGAGGAAGGTAAAATATATATCCCTCTATGAACATGATTCGATCCTCCGCGAATATAGAGTGCAATGATGCCTAGACCTCCACAAAAGCAGAGGCTTCTTCGCGAATACGGAGAAGAAATGTGACTACACCATATCTTAGTTATATCAGCAATCCCTAGTTCAATTTCCAACATCAAATGTACCCTTAAAACAAATTTAGAATCAAGAATTTCACAAACCAAACCTGTATCTAAATTAGAAATGGTGATCAAGACTCAATAGAATAATTAGAATTTAATTTTGAGGTCTCCACCACATTTACCAATACAAGTCAAATAAACTATTTTAAAACTAAAAATACTAAGACTACCCTTTGCAATTCCAAAGATTATGACAAGAACATTTCTACTGCTAGTTTCAACATCCGAGGTTACTAGAACTGTTAAAATTTTAATCCAAACTTCTAAACTCCAAATGTTTGTCCAAAGTCAAATATTAGCTCCGAAATGACTAAAAATGCAACTTTGGGACTAAAAATCTCATTTTAACTTTGAATTGTAACTTCTCCTAGACCAGATTCAATATTCTAAAGCTGATGGAATTGACAAGTTTCTTATTCGAGAGTCAAAACTCAAAATGATACACTAGCTCATTTTTTCAACAACTTAAACTTCTAAAACTGCCAAAACTCATATTTTCAACCTTTAAAACTCAGGATTTTAGTGCTAACAATATAAATAGTTCAAATTAGACCCAAAGGAACTTACAAAAGGGTAACATAGTAATTTTCACAGATAAGCTCCAAAATGACCAACCAGGTCAGTACAAAAAGAAGAAATTGAGGTATAATTAATATAATTCTTATAATATATATTTATAATTAATAACTAATATGAATTCATACAACAATAGATGAAAATATTTTTTAAATTAAAACCAAGAAAATCTCAAATGTAAATTACACAGCTAATCTAAAGATACAACATAAAGTGATGTAATGACCTTTGGTCTTTTTTGAGGTTATTTGTGAAAATTAATAATTTATACTTTCATAAATTACTTTAGACCTATTTTGAACCATTTCTATTGTTTGAATTGAAATCCTAAGTTTTAAAAGTAGAAATATAAGTTTTTGGCATTTTTTGAAAGCATAAGTTGTTGAAAAAGTGAGTTTTTGTGCCATTTTGAGTTTTGAATATCGAATTAGAAATCCATCAATTCCATCTGCTCTGAAATATTAAATCTCATCCGAAAGAAGTTACAAAACTGAATTTGGAGTTAAGATAAGGTTCTTAGGCAAAAAGTTGCATTTTTAGTCATTTTCAGGGCAAAAATTTGACTTTGGTCAACATTTAGAGTTTGAAAGCTCAGATCAAATTTATTATAGTTCGAGTAGTGTGGAATAGTGAAACCGATGCTAGAAATGGTCTCATCATAATTTTTAGAGTTACCGAGGGCATATTGGTTTTTTCAGTTTTAATTGCATTGGTAAACATGTCATGGAGCATTCAATATCGAATTTTGGTTATTCCGTTGAGTCCAAATTGCCGTTTTAGGTATGGAAACATATTTAGTTAGTGAAATTTTGATTTCAAATGAGTTTTGAGTGCCCATTTTGAGTTTTTAATATACATGTGAATTGCTGAAGCAGAGTTTCTGGTGCATGCCTCATTTATTATTCGCGTTCACGGCCTTAAGGACCACATTTGTGGAGTTCCAAGGTAAATGACCTCAGTTCACAGGGTTCAAACCACGTTCGCAGATCAGTGGGTCCTTCTTCTCCGCATTCATAGGGGCCCTGAATTCACCGAGTGCTTTTGATATATGAATAGTGTTAAAGTCAAGAAACATAATTTTTATCCCATTTTTGAACTTTTCAAGCTTTTGGGGCTTTTTGTGAAGAAGATTTTCAATGGATTTATTTTTGGTAAGTACTTCTAACAATATTTTAATTAATTTTTATGAGTTTTATCTTGAATTTCATGATTTTGAATGTCCAAAATTGGGAATTTTTTGTCTATGATTAAAAAATTTAAATGGTTATTTCTTCTTCGTTTTGAACTCAATTTTAGGGAATTTTTGTCCTGAACTTCATTTTTGGTGTAGAACCTAATTTTGAGGTCAATTTCTAAATTGAAAAACTTTAAATTTTAGCTCTAATTTTGACCATTTTACCCCTAAGTCATATTCGTACAATATTGGTATCGAAATACACCTCTTGATGCACAGTAACTATTTTTGGCAGTGATTAATTAATTTGGTAATTGTTCGGAGGCTTGAGTTGATTGAAAGCTTGTCAAAGTTATTTTTAACATCGAGGTAGGTTTGACTAATATTTATGGGACTGAATTTGAGTTATAGGATATGTTCATGTGATAATTATATGATTTAGATTGATTGATGAGCCAATGGAATGATCTGATAGAATTTGATGGTAATGTGATACCGATTTTGCCAAAAATCTAGTGAATGGCGATCAAATTGCTAAATTGATGTCAAGTTATGAGAATTAAGATGATTTTGGATATCATTATGTTATTATAGGACTTGTGTTAGCTATTGGATAAGTGTTGTGATTAATTAGAAATAATTGTGATAAACTTGAGATTTATGAGCTTACATAGGTACTTGTGGAGCCCTATTCCATTGACATCCTGATTATTGATGAGATAATGATGATTGAGACCTAATGATTGCCTTGTCATACTAGTTGATACCCATGATATAGCCCATGTGATGTGATGGATATTGTACATATTCATTGTCATTAATATTGCTATTATGTATATTCTTGAAAGGATGCATTGGTATGCAGACATCTTATTCTTGATTGGTATGCACACATCTTATTCTTGACTAGTTGTAATGCTTGTACACACCTTATAATGGACTACAACTTATTGCATCTGTACCATTTGAGACATTATAATATATTGAGGTATTTCATTATATGGCCTTTGACACCTTGAGACACTTCAGTATAGGGCCTGTGATGCGTCGAGATACTCTATTATGGCTTGCGACACCTAGAAATATTTTAGTAGATGATTAGATGTGTACATCAGTCCTATGACAGTCATGATTCTACCTCATATATGGCCTATGATGCCATTGCATTGACACATTACATCATTGATTATATTTCGAATCTTTACTTGCTCTATTCATGTTCATATTATGAACTAACCCTTTTGATGTGGGTAATAGGATTTTTTGTTATTACATACTTGTTCAATTTCTTTTACATAGTCAGTTGAAACTACTGGGTATTTTCAGTGTACCAACCCTTACTTTGTTTCCTCCTTGCAAAAGTCAAGCATAGGGACCCATGTAAGGTAGTTGATTCACTATATTAGAGCTTTCTTTAGTTACCAAATCTTAGCGATGAGGCTAAGACTTCGAGTCTGCATAGATCTTTGAGACTTCTTTTATTGCTTCTTTTTAGACTTTGTATCAAATATTATTAGCTTTGTATTCCAATCGTAAAAGTTATAATTACTCTATCATACCACTTTAGATGCTCTTATACTCACGACTCCAATTCTTGGGATTTTGTATATTATGTTGTGATTAATTTTGCTTTATTTTATTTTCTTTAGTTGCAATCCAAATTTGGGTATAATAAGTTTGGTATCTGAGCTTTAGGTTCATTGGGATTTTGAGTCAACGGAAGGGTATCTAGTAGAGTCTCATAGGTCGGTGTGTAGATGTCCACCCATCTTTAAGAGGCTACAGACACTTGATAAGAAAAGCTCTCTGTCTTGCTTCTATTCGTACATTTATTCATATCACATAATTTTAAAGTACCTAATCTACTCCTTCCATGTAAATGCCGACTATCAAATTCAGTTGATTACGGGTGAGCCTGAGTCAACTGATGTAGCTCCTAGTGGATCCCTTTATGATTGTTATGATTTTGCCTTAGAAATCTCGGCTGAGATTAGGTTCTCAACTTTAAAGTTTCGCTAGTGCTATATCTATCATACCACACTTATTTATTGTGCCACCATTTTCTTCTAGCCTAGTCATATTTGAAACGACCCCAAAAAGTATCCGAAAATGTCTATCTGAAGTGCTCAAAGTCATGATTTTCATATATCTAAAATTTCTTTCATTATTTTGAAAATCCGACTTCATATTCTTATTTTGGGGGTCACATTGAGTGGGAAATGGTTCTAACTACAATTTTAGAGAAATCATATCAAAATTCAAAAATCACAAAAAATGCTATTTAGGAGGATCAACTTTGGAGGGGCATATCTCTTTACACACAAAGTATTGATGGCCCACGACCTACATTATTAAAATTCTTTGAATTAGCTTTCCAACGCACTTGGTTTAACCTTATTTGGAGTTCAGATGAAGAACTTATACCCATTTTCATAGAACTTGTTTGTGTAGAAATGCAGATTTCCAGTGAGTGACGCAAAGCGGAACAATGTTATTTTAGTCCTATTTTTTATTTTGGTCCAAGACTTTCAAGTCTTGGGTCCAAGAGTTCCCACACGTGTTTTTACATATATTTAGTCTTATTTCAACCTCATATCATCCTTAACATTCCCTAATATCCTCTCAAGCATTTAGACTTATATATCACACTAAATTCAAGTCCCAAAACTTAAGAACAATCTTAAGGATTTCTTAAAGGATTTCATTCAAGCTTCAATTCTCCATCTTCAATCTCTTTCAAAGGTTCTCCAACGCTACGGTATGTGGTGTTGAACCATTGGATCCTTCCACCAATGGTGCCTAAGCCTCCTTTTTACTAAGATTGCATGATTTAAAGTTGATTTTATATGTGGGTCTTGTATATTGAGAAATTTACTGCACAGTGATTTTGGTCATGAAAGTACGATTGTTTTAGCATGTCTTGAGCTTTAAATCTTAGATAAAATATTGGATTTGATAAGGGGTTTTGATGTTAATGTCTTAGGAGTATTACAAGGTATTGACTGATGGTCTTACAACAGATTTTCTTACATGATTTCATCTCTAAATTGCATGGTCTTTTATTTCTATTACACCCCCCCAAGGTGTTCGATAAAATATTCGATTATGGTTCTTGAGGAAATGAAGGTCCAAAGCATGAGATATGATATGATTGTTATTATGATGATGAAATGAGCTTATGTATAAGATTATTCCTATATGAAGTATTGCACTAGATCATATGATAAATCCTATGTAAAGTGAATTATTAGACTATGCCTAATTCGGGGGGACAAAGCTCGGGTAACCTATCGAGGTCTTAGTACCTTGGTAACTGAGGTAGGGGTTAGTACTTACAAACCTTATGAGGGATTTATACTTTGCCACTTGGATGATAGGTGTCAATGTCATTAACCATGTGAGGGGTGCATACCTCACCCCTAGGGTGATGGGTTATAACCATCACCATCTTACCGCAACACAAGGTTGGATAGATTGCTTGGTCTCATCTTCACATATGATATCATGTATGAGCATGAGTTATTTAAGCATGTTTTACTTTAGCATATTTAAGCATATTATGCCTATTGCCTATTGTTATGCATTTTGATTAAGATGTCTATCTCTTGTTGCATTGCATCTTACAAACTTAGTACATTCAAATGTACTAACGTATACTCTATGCCTATATTATATTACCATGTAGGAACTGGAGCGCCTATTGATTCTTCTTATGGCTAGACTGATTGTTCAAATTAGCTTTTTGTGAGTCCTCCATTCAAGGGACAATGATTATTCTCCCATACTATGTTCTAAGACTATCTTTCTTTTATGTATATATTAACTATGAGGGTGAGCTCGGATTTTTGTCTTAGCCCGCGCTCTTATCTATGTACTAGAGGTATTGTTGGACATGTTCTGTATTGTGCTTGAGCTTTGACTCAATTATAATATTCAAGCTATTTAAGTATGAATTTCTCACTCTTTCCCTTAGTCCCAGCTCTCTTTGTCTATATTTCTTAAGTTGTTTTACATTGATTCCGTGACCAAAAATGTGTAATGATATGCTACGAGGCTTGTTTGGGGTCCCTTCGGGTTCCACATTCGTCGATCACATCTAGTCCCTAGGCTTGGGCTATGACAATATCCATAGCCGAGCAGAAGAGCTTTGAGAGATTTGTAAAGTTTTCTCCCCTGAAGTTTGATAGCACCCCTAGTGATAGAACTTATGATTTTCTATTAGAGTGTTAGGTTCACTTATGCAATCTGGCTATTCTTGAGTGCCAAGTTCTTTAGCCTTACTAAGGAATAGTAGAGGTCAGTTTTGGCTCATCAACTTATTAGATCTCTACCAATGATAGAGTAGTTTACAAGGGTATTGTTGGAGAGATTCATGTCATATAGCGTTCAGTACAGTCACAATGATGAGTTTGATAGGTTTCAACATGATTCTGTGTCTGTTTCTGACTATAAAGCAAGATTTCATATGTTTTTCTAGATATACTTTGTCTAGCATCCCTATAGAGTTTGAGAGGATTTAGTGCTTTTCCAAGGGATTGTTAGAGTATCGTCAAAAGGCAACAACTTCCTTATTATGGCTGGAGGCACATTTCAAAGTCTAGAGTATTATGTTCATATGATAGAGTGCATCAGGCATAAGAGATAGGGTGGTAGGAAGCAATTCTACCAGCACGGCCTGTTTTGTGGACACCCATCACCTGGCAGGGCTTTTTAGAGGGAGGGCCCTCAGGGTCAAGTAGTTCACATAGACATCCTAACTTCTGACAGATTCGATTAGTGTTGATCTACTCAGGTGAGCCATTAGTTCATTTAGTGTACCTAGGCTTGGTGGTTTTTTCAGGGCAGCCATCTGAGAGGCAAGAGACTAGGGCTTGCTATCATTGTAATAAGATTACGTACTGGCCATCGTTGTCCTCACCGTACATCTCTTGCTCAGGCATCAGTTTCTCAGCTAGCTCATTCATCTCTAACACTGGCACCTAGGGACATGCTCCAGTCCATGAGGGGTGCTACTAGAGGGGATCATGGTATAGTGAGAGGTGGCGGTCATGATGGCCCATAGGCTAGTGGTGGGTGTAGACTTTGTTATTGTATTCTAGATAGAGCCAAGGCAGAGGCCTTAGATGTAATTATCACAGATATGGTCCTAGTGTGCCATCGCTCTTCTTTAGTTTTGTTTGATCCAGGATCTACATATTCCTATGTGTCAGCCTATTTTGCTTATGTATGAGCCACTTGCTAAGCCTATTTGTGTTTCTATCCCGATAGGTGTATCAATAGTGGTGAATCATGTATATCGGGGTGTGTGTTGTGACTTTTATGGGGAGAGATACTATTATTGACTTGATGTTATTGGATATGGTTGACTTTGATTCGAAATTGTGCATAGATTGGTTGTCACTTTATCATGCTATTCTTGGCTACCATGTGAAGATCGTGACCTTATATTACCTAGAAGTACCTTAGTTGGTGTGGACTAGAGCATGTAGCTCCTATTCTAAAGGTTTAATTTCTTATATCTATGCTTGCTAGTTCATAAGAAGGGATGCTTTACATATTTGGCTCATTCTAAGCATGTTCTCAAGAGCCATCATTATTGGAGATTACTAGGATTACTAGTGAGTTTATTGATGTATTTTTGACTAACTTACCCACTATTCCGCCAAACAGTGATATAGACTTTGCTTTTGGTGTGGAGGTAGACACGAAGCCCATATTTATTACTCCTTATTACATGGCCCTGGCAGAATCGAAGGAGTTGAAGGAACAATTGAAAAATATATTGAAGAAGGGATTTATTTATCACAACCCAAGCCTAGGGTCTAGACGTGACACGGCGAATGGGGAACCCAGAGGAATCCCAAATAAGCCTTTTAACTTGTCATTACACATCCTTGGTTGCGTAAGAATATAAAAGACATGTAGAATAGAATGAGGCATTGTGGCTAAGGGAAAGCTTTGTAACACATCAATATCAAGAGATAAGGAATCATGGCTCATATCATAAATACATAACTCATCCAACAAACACCTCTAATTATAAAAACAGAGTGTGGCCCAAGACAAATAAACTGCGCTCACCCTTTTGGTCAAGTAGAATATAAGGTAGTGTCTCAATACATAGATAAGAGGGAAACATAAACCAAAGTCCCCAAAATTGAGGACTCATCAATAAGCTTGGGATAGCACTGTCTAGCCATGTGGAGGAGGAGGATGATCAACTTGGACACCGGTTCCTATGTGGTGATATCATGTAGGCAAGAGTATGCATTAGTATTTTGAATGTACTAAGTATGTCAGATATAATGCAACAACAAACAAGCTCCATAGTTGAAATACATACATTAGACAATAGGCATAGTATAGCAATATGGCATGTGTGATTGATGCATAAGTAAAACATGCTAGCATAAATCATGCTTATGTAAGATATCATATGTATAGACGAGACCAAGCTAGAACCCAACTTTGGATGGGAGATGTCGTTCACACCTGGACACCTTGGTGGCAAGGTACTTACCCCTCACATGGTAAATATTGTTCACACCCATACACCCTGGTGGCAAGGTACTTATCCCTCACATGGTAGATGTCGTTCACACCCGGATATCCTAGTGGCAAGGTACTTACCCCTCACATGGTAGATGTCATTCACACCCGGACACCCTAGTGGCATGGTAATCACCCCTCACATGGTCATTTGAGTCATTATGCCCCTCGAACAGGACATGATCTGATACAATACATTATATAGAATATACATATATACATCATGTCCATAAGCTCATTTTGATCATTAAAACATCATACATATCATATTTTATGCTTTGAACCTTCAATTCCTCAAGAAACCATAACCAAACATTTTATCAAACACCTTGGGGTGTGTAATGGGGATAACAGAGCATACAATTTAGAGATGAAATCATGCAGGAAAATCAGTAGTAAAACCTTTAATCAACACCTTGCAACACCCTCAATACATTCATATCAAAACCCTCATCAAATCCAACATTAGATCCAAGCTTTGAAGCTCAAAACCAGTTAAAACAACCATACTTTCATAAACATAAAGCACTATACAGTGAATTTCTCAATATACAAGACCCATATATAAAATCTACTTTAAATCATATAGTATTAGTAAAAAGAGGGTTTAGGCACCATGGGTCGAAGGATCCAATGGTTTAACACCACATACCTTAGCTTTGGAGAAGTTCTTGGTGAAGGTTGACAATGGAGACTTGAAGCTTGAAGAGAATCCCTAAATCCGGATGAGGGTTTTGAGTCTTGGAATTTGGAGTAAAAATATGGTTAAGTGCTTTAGGGAGTGTTTGGGAAATGTTTAGAATGATATGAGTGTGAAATTTGACTAAGTATAGATAAAAACATGTTTGGGAAACTTTGGCCTAAGACTTAGAATATTTTGGAGTGCAATTGAAAAATTGCCAGGTAAAAAACACCTCTCCTCATTGCAGAGAGGACATGGAGTGGAATTTGAACTAAGGCGCGCCCAAGGCGTGTCGTGGAGGCATCATGATCTGCTCACTAGATATCATCACAAAAAAATTATAATTGTTATTCGTTTGCTCTTAAATCTAGGCTAAATCCTTTTTCACCTTATTTGGGCCCCCTAAGCACAAATAAAAAGTCAAATTTTTGAAATTCCAAACATGTTTTTAGATATATGGAAAACAAGTTTCCAATTACTTTTGAGGCACATTTTTTGGCACTTTGTGGGATCCTTTCAATATATCCCCCTCGAGAATATTCGTCCCTAATGTAGAAAAAATGTACAAGACAAGAATGATAATGAAGAAATCAGCCCCAACATGAATGCAACATTACATTTAAAACATCACTTTCAAAATCTCATTATAACTGTGAAACCATCATGAATCGCTAACTTAAGCATGAATCAACATGAACGACATAGGGGCTGAAATATAAGACTTGATAGCACATAGGGGACTTAGAATTATTACCTTTAGCTTGAGCAGAGTGGAAGAGATAAGGATACCGCTTTTGCATGTCCGCGTCGGCCTCCCATGTAGCACTTTTGACTTGTTGGTTCCTCCAAAGGATCTTAACAGATGTCACTTCTTTGCTACTCAATCTCTTTACTTGTGTATCTAAAATCTAAACTGGAACCTCCGCATAAGTCAAGTTAACCTCAAAATAACCCACAACATCAAAAGATACAATAGCATTAGGATCACCAACATATTTTCTCAACGTAGAGACATGAAATACCGGATGGACCAAATTCATCTCACTAGGCAACCTCAACTCATAAGCCACCTTGCCAACCCTCTTTATCACCTCATAAGGACCAACATACCTAGGTCTCAATTTCCCTTTCTTACCAAAATGAACCACACCTTTCATTAGAGAAACCTTCAAATAAACCCAATCACCCACTTAGAATTCTATGTCTCTTCTTCTCATATCGGCATAGGATTTTGGATGACTTTGTGTTGTCCTCAAACTTTCCCTAATAATCTTTACCTTCTCAAGAGCATCCATAGCTAGATTTGGCCCTAATAAAGCCACCTCTCCAACCTCCAACCATCCCACCAACGATCTAGAACATCTCTTATAAAGAACCTCAAAAGGAGCCATACTAATGCTAGAGTAATAGCTATGGTTGTAGGTAAATTCAATCAATGGAAGATGGTTATCCCAACTACCTGTAAGCTCCAGGAAACAAGCCCTAAGCATATCCTCAATGTTTGAATTGTCCTCTCGGCTTGGCCATCCATTTGAGGGTGGAAGGCCGTTGTAAGGTGAACTTTGGTTCCAAGACCTCTTTGGAAAGATCTCAAAAAGTGAGAAGTAAATTATGCACCATGATCTGATATGATGGATAAAGGATCCCCATGCAACATTACTAACTCATGGATATACATCCTTGTATACTCTTCAGCCCCATATGTAGTTTTGACCATAGAAAGTGAGTTGATTTCATCATCATATCAACCACTACCATATGGAATCAAAACCTTTCCTAGTCTTAGGCAACCCAACCACAAAGTCCACGTTATTCACCTCCCACTTCCAAGTAGGAATCTTTATGTCTTAGGTTAGGCTACCTGACCTTTGATATTTGGCTTTAACTTGTTGGCAACTGGAAACAAAATTGGTAATGTCCCTCTTCATGTCTCTCCACCAATACACATCCCTCAAGTCTCTATATATTTTGGTGGAACCAGGGTGGATAGAATAAGAGGAATTATGGGCTTCATCAAGAATTTTCTCCTTCAAACCATCAATACATGGTACACACTACCTACCTTGATATTTAAGGGCCCCTTCTCCCTCTTGTGAGAAAACCTCTATTTTGCCCTCTTTCACATAGGCCTTCAATTCAAGCAAGAATGAGTCTAGATCTTGTTTTGCTATCACCTCATCAACAAAAGAAGATTAAGAACCATCAACCACAACAACACCATTACCCATATCTTCCAACCTCACCCCCAATCTAGCCAACCTATGCACCTCCCTAGACATCTCCCTTTCACCACCATCCATATGAGCTAGGCTATCCAAGGACACCTAACTCAAAGCGCCCGCCATAATATTTGCCTTACCCAGATGGTAATGCACACTCATATCATAGTCTTAAAGGAGTTTTAGCCACCTTATTTGTCTCAAGTTAAGATATTTTTGAGTGAAGACATATTGAAGGCTCTTATTATTGGTGAAGACATCAATATGCACCCTATACAAATATTGATGCCAAATCTTTAATGCAAACACTACAGCTAGTTTATGATCATGGGTAGGGTAGTTCCTTTCATGCACTTTGAGTTGCCTAGAATCATAGGCTATGACCTTCCCATTTTGCATTAATATACACTCAAAACCAACTCTAGATGCATCATAATACATAATAAAACCCGTAAGCCCATCCAATAGTAACAATATAGGAGCGAACACAAGTCTATCTTTCAATGTGTGGAAGATTTTCTCACATTCATTAGTCCATACAAACTTCACCTTCCTTTGAGTCAATTTTGTCATAGGAGAAGCAATGGAGGAGAACCCATTCACAAGCCTTCTATAGTAACCCGCAAGGCCCAAGAAACTCCAATATCCAATGGGATTAATGGTCTAGGCAAATTTCTAATCACATCGGTTTTCTTAGGATCTATTTTTTGCCATCTCCTGACACTACATGACCCAAGAATGCAATCTCCTTCAAGAAAAATTCACACTTGTCATACTTAGCATACAATCTCTCCTCCCTCAATCTTTGCAACACAACCCTCAAATGGCCCAAATGCTCTTCCCTACTTTATGAATAGATCAAAATATCATCAATGCAAACCATAAAAAAGGAATCAAGGTAGGGCTTGAAGATCCTATTCATTAGGTCCATGAAGATGGCCAGTGCATTAGTCATCCAAAAGAAATTACCACAAATACATAGTGCCCATATCTAGTTTGGAAGGTCATCTTGGGAATATCACACCCCCTTACCCTCACTTGATGGTACCTGGACTGAAGATCAATCTTAGAGAAAAGGCTAGACTCTTGCAATTGGTCAAACAGGTCATTAATTCTTGGATGAAGATATCTATTCTTTATAGTGACCCAATTGAGTTGTCGGTAGTCAATACACATTCTAAGTGACTTATCTTTCTTCTTTACAAACAACACCAGTGCACCCTAAGGTGATTGATTAGGTCTAATAGATCCCTTATCCAATATATCCTTCAATTACTCCTTTAACTCCTTTAACTTCGCCGGGGACATATAGTAAGGGATTATGTAGATATGTTAAGTGTCGGGATAGAGATCTATCACAAAATCTATCTCCCTTTCAAGAAGGACATTAGGAAGGTCATTTCGAAAGACATCAACAAATTTATTTACAATAGGGGCAGACTTAATGGAAGGGGCTTTGGACTCCACATCTTTAACCCTCATAAAATGATACAAATACCCCTTAGAAATCAATATATGGGCTATAATGCATGAGATAAACCTACCCCTCACTACCACATTATGACTCTCCTAATCTATGATGGGTTCATTTGGGAATTAAAACTTGACCCTATGTGTTCTACAATCGATAGAAGCATAGTATGCATGCAACCAATTCATCCCAAGGATAACATCAAAATCAACCATATCTATTTCAAAAAGATCACAAGGTAAGATTTTATGCAAGATGCAAATGGGACAATTTCTATACACTTTCCTAGCAACAATAGATACATCAATAGGAGTGGACACCTCATATGGATTATACGACAATTTTGACTCAACATGGAACTTCTAGCAACAAAGGAGATAACAAAGGAAAGGGTGGCACCCAGATCAATCAAAGCATATACATCAAGGTCAAAGATTTTCAACATACTATTAACAACATCAAGGATGTCACCAACCCCTTGCCTCCTATGTAGAGAATACAATCAATTGTGCCTTAGGGCACCACCATGAGGACCGCCTCTCACCAAAGGGATCGTATTTGCACCCCGGACCTTGAGACAAACCTTTAGACAATCTATCCTCTTGTGACCAAGCTCACCACATTCATAGCATGCATTGGAACCCTTCAGACAGACACCCCATGCTTCCTCCCACACCTAGAACACATATCATTAATAGCCACAACACCTACACCCTGGGGCCTAGGGAAGTCATTGGCAAACCCCTTATTAGTAGCATGAAGAGGACCTTCGCATTGTTGGAATCTAGCACATTGTGGAACCTACCACAGAACCGAGCCCTCTTGGCCTTATGATCCCTCTTCTATCTCAACTTATCATCCTCCATTTTCTCGACATATGTCATCAACTGAGACAAGTCCATGTCATCAATAAGCAAGGAGGACTAGCATTTTTCAATTACCAAGTCGGAGACCCCCATAACAAACTTATTCATCTTTGACCTAGAGTCGGTCACTAAGTGAGGAGCATACTTTAAAAGTTGATTAAATTTGAGGGCATATTTATTCACACTCATGCCACCTTGTTTCAAGTTCATAAACTCAACCAACTTTGTTTCCCTAAGCTCAAGAGGGAAGAGCCGATTAAGGAAGGCCAATTTGAATTCCTCCGAAAGCACCACATAGACATTACCCTTCTTACCTTTCCATTGATCAAACCAAATTTGGTCCAAACATTGTGTTGGTATGCCAACAACTACGCCTTCTCATTTGGACCAACACCCATGATCAACAAGATTTTGTAGATTTCATTAATAAACTGTTGTGGATCCTTATCCATATTTGACCCATGGAAAATCAGAGGATTCATTCTCATGAAGTCTCTTACCCTATCTCCTAGGATAGTAGCATGAGGGGATTGGGCCCCTTGTTGGACTTGGTTGCCGACTACTTGGGCAAGCATAGTAAGAGCATCACGGAGCTCACTATTCGTAGGTTTCTCCTCGGGAGTTTATGCCCGTCTTTCTCTAGTGTTAAACATAAACCAGAATAGGAAAGAACAATTGTTAGGGGGGGACAACTTATCACAACTCTACAACATGACTTAGAACATGAAGAAGTGAAACATTTCCTAAAATGCCTCATAGTCTCCTATTCATAGTCATGGCACACTTCAAAACCATGAATAGGACTCTAGTTGTCATGGTGTGTTAGACTCAAAGGATATATCAACCTAGTGCTCTGATACTAAGCTTGTCATAACCCAAGCCGAGGGCATAGACATAACACGGCGATTGGGGAACTTGGGGGAATCCCAAACAAACCTCTTAACTTATCATTACACATTCTTGGTTACAGAAGCATATAAAAGACATGTAGAATAGAATAAGGCATTGGGGCTAAGGGAAAGCTTTGTAACACATCAACATCAATAGATAATGAATCATGGCTCATATCATAAACACAAAACTCATCTAACAAATACCTCTAATTACATAAATAGAGTGGGGGACAAGACAAAGAAATCGGGCTCACCCTCATAGTCAAGTAAAACATAAGGTAGTGTCTCAATACATAGATAAAAAGAAAACATAAACTAAAGTCCCTAAAATAGAGGACTCACCAATAAGCTTAGGATAACACCGTCTAGCAATGTGGAGGAGGAGGTTGATCAACTTAGGCACTAGTTCCTATATGGTGATATCATGTAGGAAAGAGTAAGCGTTAGTACTTTGAATTTAGTAAGTATGTAAGATAAAATGCAATAATAGAAAAGCTCCATAGTCAAAATGCTTACATTAGACAGTAAGCATAGTATAGCATATAGCATGTATTATCGATGCATAAGCAAAACATGCCTGGATAAATCATGCTTATGTAAGATGTAATATCTGTAGAAGAGACTAAGCTAGAATCCCAACTTTGGATAGGTGATTCCATTCACACCTGGACACCCTAGTAGCAAGGTACTCACCCCTCACATGGTATATGTTGTCCATACCTGGACACCATGATGGCAAGGTACTTACACCTCACATGGTAGATGCCATTCTGTTATGCCCCAAAATCCCCAATAGGGCGGACTGGCACCCGTTGCCGATAAGGCTCGGGAGAACCAACCTATATCTATGCAATTTTTGCACATAGTACAAGGGATTTCTATGTTTAACATACCTTTAGGAAAATAAGCAGTGATAAGAATCCAAAAGAAAATACATATGGCTAGGTCGTCGATGCCATGGTGTTTAAAGTATGAGACATGACCACACTTTGCTTTACATAGTCTACAAAGCCTCTAGATAAAGAAAACATCTGATAAGGGTCCGTATAGGCCCTGCGTCGACTAACTGTATAATACAAACATATAAGCTCTAGACATACACAAAGCCCCAAAGTAACCTGGAGCTTGGTAATAGCAGCTGAATGTCCTGTACTCCTACTGGGGAGATCTACTAGCACCTGTACCTGCAGCATGAAATGCAGGTCCCC
>JAOTQJ010146907.1:0-80004 GCA_025642045.1 Solanum sejunctum
CTGTCGTTGAAGCGCCCCTTTTGGTTCAGGAGCTTTTGGGTAGCCTCTTATGTTTCTATAGTTTGTAAATGTATTGAAAAATGTGTATTGTTCATTACTTTTGTCTAGAGGTCTACGGATACTTGTGGGTTTCGGGTGTGTTGTATGATTTTGGATACTGGATCAGGTGGCGGGACCGCATTATGTATTTATTTGAGTGACATGCTTATTAGGCGGCAGGACCGCAGGGTGACCTTGTCGGCCCGCATATATATATTTATCCATATGTACTACTGTCTGGGAAGCTACTGGATCTTGTTTTTGCAGGTGCAGTTAGTCAATAAAACAGAGGAAACTCTGCCGAAATTTTTGTAGAATTTCGGGCTAAGTTATAAAGGAATTTGGTTTAGTTTGTGTTCATGTGCCCCTATTGGGCACTGGTCATGGCCCCGGGGTTGGGTCGTGACATAAAACTTGACTTTATGGGTTCTACAATTAATAGAAGCATAATAGGCATGAAACCAATCCATCCTAAGAATGACATCAACATCTACCATGTCTAATTCAACAAGATCGCAAGGCATCAGCTCATGCAAAATGCAAATAGGACAACTTATATAAACTTTCCTAGCAACAATAGAGTCACCAATAAGAGTAGACACTTCATATGACTTATGCAATAACTCGGGGTCAACATGAAACTTTTTTGTAACAAAAGGGGTAACAAAGGAAAAGGTGGCACCAGAATCAATCAAAGCATATATATCAAGATCAAAGATTTTCAACATACCAGTTACAACATCGGGAATATACCTACCCCTTGCCTTCTATGTAGTGCATAAAACCGATTATGCCTTGGGGCACCACCTTGAGGACCACTTCTACCAAATGGGACCATATTTGCACCCTAGCCCTTACCACAGTTTCTTGGACAATCTGCATTCTTGTGACCAAGCTTCCTACATTCATATCATGCATTAGAACCCTTCAGACATGGGCCTCCATGACTTTTTCCACATTTGTGGCATACATCATTAGGATCCATACTACCAATACCTTGAAGCTTAAGGAATTCATTGGTAAACCCCCTATTAGTAGTATGAGTAGCCCCTTGGCCTTGAAGAAATCTAGCACGTTTTTAGAATTTACCTTAAATCGAGCCCTCTTAGCCTCATGCCCCCTCCTCGTCCTCAACTTTTCTTCCTCCATTTGCTCGACATATATCATAAACTGAGATAAGTCCATGTCATTAATTAGCATGGAAGACCGACATTCTTCACTTACCATGTCAGAGACCCCTCTCACGAACTTATTCATCCTAGATCTAGTATCGGTCACCAAATGAGGAACATTCTTTGAAAGTTGATTAAACTTGAGGAAATACTCCCTCACACTCATAGCACCTTGTTTCAAGTTCATAAACTCCACCAACTTAGATTCCCTAAGCTCAAGAGGGAAAAACCGATTTAGGAAAGCCGATTTGAATTCCTCCCAAAGCACCATATTACCAATTCCCTTCTCACCCTTCCATTGGTCATACCATATTTATGCTACCCCCTTGAATTGGTATGACTCCAACTCCACCTTTCCATTCAGCTCAATACCCATGATATTCAAGATTTTGTAGACTTTATCAATGAACTCTTGTGGGTCTTTCTCCACCTTTGACCCATAGAAAGTTAGAAGATTCATCCTCATAAAGTCTTTTACCCTATCTCCAAGGGTAGTAGCATAAGTGTCTTGGGCTCCTTGGTTGACTTGATTGGCCACAACTTGGGCAAGCGTGGTGAGAGCATCTCAGAGCACACCATTGGTAGGTTGGTCCTCGGGGGTTCGATCCCTTCTTCCTCAAGTGTTAAGCATGATCTGGCATAGCAAAAAACAATCATTATGGGGGAAAAAGACTTACCACAACTTTGTAGCATGACTTAGAATATGAAGAAGGGTAACATTTTCTAAAATGTCTCATAGCCTCTTACTCATGGTCATGGTGCGCTTCACAACCATGTATAGCACTCTAATCGATATGGTGTGTTGGACTCCAAGTATGTATCAACCTAGGGCTCTTATACCAAGTTTGTCATGACCTAAACCTAGGGCCTAAACGCGACACGACAAATGGTGAACCCGAAGGAATTGTAAGCAAGCTTCTTAACTTATCAGTACACATCCTTGGCACAAAAGTATATAAAAGGCATAAAGTAAGCAAAAGGAATAAGGGGCTAAGGGATAGCTTGTCAAAACATCAACATCAAAGACAAGAAGTCATAGCTAATATCATAATACACAACTAATTCAACAAACACCTCTAAATACATAGATAGAGCGGGGGACAAGATAAAGCTGTCGAGCTCATCCTCATAGTCAATAGAACATAAGATAATGTGTCAATACATAAATATTAGCAATATAGACTAGGGTCCTCAAATTGGAGGACTCACCAACAAGCTTGTAATAGCACCGACTAGCTATGTTTAGGAGGAGGAGGATCAACTTGAGCACCAATCCCTACATGGTGATATCATGCAGACAAGAGTGTGTGTTAGTACATTTGAATGTACTAAGTATATGGGATGCAATACAACAAGAAGTAGACATCATAATAAAAATGCATGATATTAAGAAATATATATAATATACAATATGCCATATGTGATTAATGCTTAAGTAACTCATCCTTATATAGGATATCATATGTGAAGAAGAGACCAAGCTAACTGTTCAAGGTATAAACGCCTAGGTGGTTATATGGTATAAATCCCTCACATAGTTGATGGTGATCACGCCTTACCAATACAGTGACAAAGTATAAATCTCTCGTATGGTTGATGAGTATAAACCCCCAATATGGTTACCTGGGCTCTTGTCCCCCCAGATCGGGTATGATCTAATATAACACTTTATATAGGATTTATCATATGCTCTAATACAATAGTTCATATGGGAATAATTATATGCATAAGGTCATTTCATCATCATAACATCATTCATATCATATCTCATGCTTCGAACCTTGAACTACTCAAGAAACCACATCCATACATTTCATCAAACACTTTTGGGGAGGGGAGTGTAATGGGGTAAAAGACCATGAAACTGAGAGATGAAATCATACAAGAAAATCAGTGACAAAACCATCAATCAACACCTTGCAACACCCCTAGGACATTCACATCAAAACCCCTCGTTAAATCCAACATTATAGTAGATCCAAGATTTGAAGCTCAAAATATGCTAAAAATAACCATACTTTCATGAACTAAAATCAATGTGCAGTAAATTTTTCAATATACAAGATCCACATATAAAATCAACTTTAAATCATAAATTATTAAGCAAAATAGGGTTTAGGCACCATGGGTGGAAGGACCCAATCTTATTCTTGGGCTTCCTTGAAATTGAATTGGGGCTTGATGGAGGATTTTGACAGAATTGAGAAGGTATTTGTGATAAGTGTAATGAGTTTTATCCTTGGGATAGTGTTTAGGTCTTTTAGGAAGATTAGGATGGCACTGGAAGTCTAAAAAGGTCATTAGATTAATTAAAATTTAAGAAGATGCCATAAGTGAACGGATGGAAAAATTAACAAAGTATCATCTTACCAGAGACATGACTAACCGTGTGGAACTCCATGGGTCATGTGGAGTGCCATGAGACAAGACTTAGACAGAAAAATAGAATTGGAACACTTGAGAAAAAGTTAGCATCGACATCACTTTGACGGCCACTTTCACAGACCGTGTGGGGTTACACAAATCGTTTACTAGCTTGTCCTACCTCACTTAGACAAACATTTGAAGGCCTCCATATTCTCGGGTGCCACCGGCCATCCCACTCCACACGGCCCATCAACAGTGCCTGTGGTACCAACCTTAGCCACATTTTCCTTAAGTCTAACAAGCTTGCTTTCGCACACCTTGTGGCCATCCCCACAGTCAGTGATGGGCCATATGGCCTATGCCACTATCCGTGCCACCTTCAGTGGTTTAAAAAATGTCCCTTTCCAACCTGAGCTACCCAGTGACCCATCAAAAGGCACACTGGTCGTCAAGCTGCCTGTATGAGTTTACTGCACGGGAGGGTCTCAAAAAAAATGGTCATAACTACTTCATCTGAACTCAAAATTAGGTGAAACCAAGTGAATTGCGAAGGTAACTCAAAGTGATTTCATTTTACATGTTGAGGGACACAAAGTTCTAGATGTTCTCAAAGTTATGCTTGTTTAAAGCTTACCCTTGCATGACCCATCACCCAAAACTTAACTCTTAGGGGAGTCTTGAACTCGTTTAGTTACTAGGAGTCTCCCATGAACCTAATACATCCAAAATCTAACCAAATGAGGCTAGAAACATAGATACTTAAGAGCATAGAGTTACAGGGTATCATAGACATGGAAAGGTCATGGCTGAACAAACAAACTAAGGCTAGGTGTTGGACAAGGTTAATGATGCACGAAATTAGACCCCAATAGCAAGATGTACAAGGCAAGACCTGTGCCATGGCACAGGTACGTGTGTATGTCTTGGGCATGTCACAGGAATGCAGGACAAATGCGAATATGGCACCAAGGGCTAGGCATTAATGCTAAAATTTGAAGGTTGGCTGCATATGCTATGCACATCCACGGACGGTTGGCGGTTGAGGGAGTTTATACCCATTTTTGACATATCATCAAGTTTGTATAATATTTTTTATTTGAATTTAAATTATGCCTATCAGTTAGGGATTTCAACTGAGGCATATGACTAGGCATGCTATGTTCTAGGGGTGAATTTATGCTTATTTTTTGGATCACAGAACCCATGGTCATCCGACTAAATTTAGCAAATTACTTGTATAATTTTTAAAAAATATATTAAATATTAGCTAAGGAACTCATACTCAAAATGACAAATTGGTCAATGGACCAAAGGCTCCTTTCTTGCATGAAGATTGGGTGTTTGATCCTAGCGAATAATGTTCTTTTTTAAAAAAATAAAATAATGGTGGTGCACTCATGTTCATGAATTCCTAGATTTGCCTCTCTATGGCCTATTTAAAGTCAAGGCAGTCATCTGGATAGCTGTGTTGGCCTGGACAAATTTTGTAGGCTAAGTGTTGTGTGTTTCCTTCTTTAACACAAGTTAAATAACAAGGTTGGGACTTGTTCTTGTACGTGCTCATGTTTTTAATTTTGTAGTCTTGTTTGTGTTGAAACTTGATCAAGCCAAGTGAAAAAGTAAAGTCTAAGTGAGTTAGGGTACCAAGTGGGTCAGATCAAAAGGGTTTAACCCATTACAACCAGTATTAGAGCAAAGGTCATTTCAACATGAAAATGGTTTGGGGAAATTCATACAATTAGTTGCGGGAAAAGGTTACATGCCTGAAAACTATTCTGCGCATGACAGACAGAATTGAGGCCATGAAAGATGCTCTGACCGAAATTCAAGTTCAATGTTGCACTGCACACCCAATGTGGTGCTATTGATGCCTAGTTGGCTGAATTGCAGGCTTTTCATGAATCTGTGGGTACATAAACTAAGGACCTTAAGAAGGAAAACAAAGATCTGAAAACAAAAGTGAATATACTTCGCTTGGCTATTATTAATCTGCCAAGGGGAGGTAAAGAGCATGCCAAAGCCAAAATTCCGGAGCCAAAAGCATTTTATGGTGTACGTGGGGCAAAAGAATTGGAAAACTTCTTATATGACTTGAAGAATTACTTCGTTGCTACTTATGTTCCTGAAAATGATAAACTAATCATGGCTATTTGTTATTTTAGTAGAATGTGCTTTTATGATGCCGAACAAAATGTATTAGTGATGATAGTGCAAAAAAGAAAAGGGTCGGTACATGGATGCAATTGAGAAAGGCACTGTATGAAAGGTTTCTGCCAAGCAACTCATCTTGGTTTGCTAGAGACAAGTTGAAGCATTTAAAATAAGTGAAATTGATAAGGAACTATGTGAATGAGTTCTCATTGCTATTGTTTAACATTTAGAATATATCAGACAAAGACAAGTTGCACAACTTCATCTCTAGAATACAAGCTTGGGCACAAAACAAATTGAATATGTATAAAGTGTAAGATTTGCCTAGTATAATTGTTACTGTTGATGCCTTGATCGATTTTCAGTCAAGTAATGTTGTCACTGACCCAAATCATTTTTCTAAGTCAAAGAAGAAGGAAAAGGGCAAGGAATGGAAGAAATACAAGCAAAAATCAAACGAAAATGACAAAGACAAAGGGAAGATGGATGCTACCTCGTCCAGTCAAAGTGAACATGGTAGGGAGAAAGTTTGTTGGACTTCCTAGAAACTAGGATATCAAGCAAGAAAATTTTCAGTACATGAAAAGATCAATGCACTCCTTGCTAAAGAGCAAAAGCAAGCAAGAGGGAAAGGATAGGAAATTGTTGCTTATGTCAACTCACTACGTTTGATCAACACTTTGACTAGTGTTGGTGGGATGGACATTGATGAAGGGACACCCAAGACTGAAATTGTGTATGTAAATGCTGCTGATTCAATAGATTTGTTTGATGCTTGTGGTACTCTGATGTATATAGACATGAAAATTAGGGAAAAAAGCGTTATCATGGTAGACTCTAATGCTACCCATATTTTTATTTCCTCAAAGATTGTTAGGAAGTATGACTTGAAGGTTTATAATTATTCGACAAACATAAAGGCTGTCAATTTTGTAGCACAACCAAGCTATGGCATGGATGCCAATGTGCCTCTGAAAATTAGGCACTAGTCTGGTATGCACACTTTGAAAGTGGTACCACTTTATGATTTCAATGTTATGCTGAGAATTGATTTCATGAGGAAGTTTAAGATTTCCCTATTTCATTATTTAGTTGGTCTGATGTTCAAGGGTGAGAAAGACCCAGGTTTTGTGAAGGGTATAAATTCCTTTGAGGGTCAAGATAAGAAGAAACAAAGAAACTATGGCCTTGTTGTTGGCCATTAGTTTTAAAAAGGGCTTAAATATAGGTAAACCTATGTATCTTGCTCCATTTGTGGAAGTGAAGCCTGATGTGTAGATGGAAGTTCATAATGATATTGCTAGATTGTTGAATGAATACAGGGATGTGATGCCACCATATCAGAACTGCCTAAAGAGTTGCCTCCAAGGAGGGAGATTGATCACATGATTGATTTAATCCCCGGATCTTTGCTACTGGCATAACCTGCTTACCACATGTCTCATTTGAAATTGGTTGAACTAAGGAAGCAACTATCTGAGTTGCTAGATGTAGGAATGATCCAGCCATTCAAGGTTTCATTTGGTGCTCCTATGCAATTTTAGAAAAAGTAGAATGGAAGCATTAGAATGTGTGTTGACTATAGGGCACTAAATAAGTGACTACAAAAAATAAGTACCCGGTAACATTAGTTCATGATCTGTGGAATAGGCTATCTAAGGCTAGTTTCTTTTCTAAATTAGTCTTAAGGTCTGGTTATTGGCAAGTATGATAGTTGAGGGAAATTCCCCAAAGACCACTTATGTAACAAGATATGGTAGCTATGTGTTCGTTGTAATGTTGTTTGGGTTAACTAATGCCCCCGCTGCTTTTATTTAATTTAATAAATAATGTCCTTTATGATTATCATGATGACTTTGTAGTTGTTTACTTAGATAACATAGTCATATATAGTAGAACACTAGAGGACCATTTGTTGCATATGAGGAAGGTATTGCAAAGACTTAGAGAATATAAACTCTATGTCAAGATAGAAATGTGTGCATTTTCTAATCACGAGATCAAGTTTTTGAGCCATTTGGTTTGTGAAAACCAAGTGCACATGGACCCTAAAAAAGTGCAGGCAATAGTGGAATGGCAAGCACCCACCAAGGTTAAAAAACTAAGATCATTCTTAGTGTTGGCAAATTATTATCAAAAATTCATTGTTGGATATTCTAAGAATCCTGCCCCATTGAAGGATTTGCTAAATAAGAACGTGAAATGAGCTTGGTTTGAGGCAAGAGGAAAGGCCTTCAATTCATTGAAGAAGGCCATTGCTTCTGAACTAATATTGTGGTTGCCTGATTTTGATATACCTTCTGAAGTACACACAGATGTAACTGATTATGCTATTAGATACATGCTGGTTCAAGGTCATCCAATTATATTTAAGAGCAGGATATTGAGTCTAACTAAACAAAGATATTTTGCACATGAAAAAAAGATGGTGGCAGTGCTCCATTGTCTTAAAAAATGAACGGTATATCTCTTGGGTATAAAGTTCGTACTTAAGATGGATAATGTGGCTAATACCTACTTCAATACTCAACGAAATTTGATTTCAACGCAGGCAAGATAGTAGGAAATATTGAAAGAATACACATTTGTATAGATATATAAACCAGGAAAGCAAAACCAAACAGCTAATGCATTGAGTCAATAAGAGGTATTTGCTGCTATTTTATGAAATAACTAGAATTAAATCTGATTTTCTTGATAAGATTAAGTTTTATGCTACATATGATTTATTATATATCAAGTAAATCGATCAAGTTAAAGAGGGGAACAGTTAAACGGTATTAGATAGAGGACAATCTGCTTTATTTCAAATGGGTAAGGGGGAGTCGTGGTACCTCAACGTAATAGGCTGCGAAGACAACTCCTCAAAGAGTTATATGATATTGTTTATGCTGGCATCCATGTGTTGAGAAGCTGATGGCATTGCTGTCCCAAAATTATTTTTGGGCAAAAATGGAAGATGACATTGATGCCTATGCAAAATCATGTCTAATGTATCAACTAGACACGATAGAATAGAAGAAGAAAGAAGATTTTCTGCATTCTTTACTGATTGCAAAGCATCCATGGGCCTTTGTTTTGATGGATTTAATTATCGGGTTTCCAAAGGTGGACAAAAAATCATCAATCATGGTCATGGTTGATAAATTCTCAAAATATAGTATCTTTGATGCTGGCCCTACTTTGTATTCTTCTGAAGTAGCTGTTTGCTATTTTGTAAGCATATTGTGAAAAATTTTGGTGATACATTAGATGTCATAAATGATCATGATTCTACATTGACTGGTCAGTTTTGGACTTCATTGTTTAACATGATGGGTACTAATTTGAAGTTCTTAATGACTAATCAACCACAAATTGATGGATAAATGGAAAGAATCAATCATCTGCTTGAGGAATATCTTAGACACTATATGACTACAAATTAGAGGAATTAGGTTGACTTGCTGGATAGTGCATATTTTTATTACAACATGCACAGGTCGTCTGTAATAGAGAAGAGTTCATTTGAGTTGGTGCTTGGCATGTATCCCAACACATCGCTGGAAGTCGCTAGGACTTATACACAAGGGAAGTGCCCTTCTTCTCACAAGTATGCGCGTGACAAGAAAGAGATGCTAGATGAGGTATAAGGCAGCTTGAGAAATGCATCAAAACAGATGAAGAAGTATGCTGATAAAGGCCGGTGTGCTTTGGAGTTCCAATTTGGAGACTAAGTGTTGCTGAAATTGACTCCAAAGATTTGGAAGAAAATCAGTAGCATAATAGTGTGTCGCTCATTGATTGCTAAATATGATCGACCCTTTAAAGTGGTTGAAAGAATGGCTGAAGTTGGTTATCGATTGAATTTGCCAGAGCGACATAAGATTCAGCCCATATTCCATGTAAGCTTTTTGAATCCTTTCTATAAAGATGCTGAGGATCCAATAAGGTCGGCATCCAGGCATGCTCCTCTTGTTATGTGAGGACACTTTGAAGATCAAATTGAGAAGATTCTATATCATAGGTTAGCTAGATGCCATAAGAAGAACAAAAAAATAGAGTTTATTATTCATTGGAAGGGTAAGTAGGAATATTATGTAACCTGGGAGAAGGCAATATCATTGTGGCAGTTTAAGGATTGAATTAAAGCATACCTTGATTCTTTTACAACAAAGTAGCCTGAACTAATAAGGCATTCTACCTCATCCTCATCGAGGATGATGAGATCATCAGGTGGCAGAAGTTTGTCAGACCCTCACTTGATGGTTTGAGTGGCTCGAGCTTAGGTAGTGATTTACTTGATGAGTGAAGCTAAGGTCCCATGACTTCAGTCAACATTAAGTTCAACTGAAGGAAGACCTTGGCGTAGGTGTGGCAAGTGAATGTAAAGTAAGACATGGGTAAGGCATGACAAAGTCTAGGTAAGTTAAGGCAATGCAAGACTAGACGTGGCTAAGGCATGACAATTACTAGGCAAGTTAAGGAAAGGCAAGGCTATGATATTGCAAGGTTGTATCTAAATAAACTAAGTCTAGGTGCTAGACAAGGTCAATGGTGTAGGAAACTAGACCCTAATGGCAAGCTGTACAAGGCAAGACCTATGCTATGGCACAGACATGTGTACAGGGCCTGGGCTTAGCACATGTATGTAAGGTATATGTGAATTTTGCACCAAGGGCCAGGCATTGGCCACAAAATTTAAAGGTTGACCTCATGTGCCATGCACATGTGTGGGCAATTAGTGGTTGAGGGAGTTTCAACCTGTTTTTGACATGTTAGCAAGTTTGATAATGTTTGTTATTTGAATTTAAATTATGCCTATCAATCTAGGATATCAACTGAGTTGGCAGGCATATGGATGGCATATGACTAGGCATGTTATGGCCTATTTAAAGGCATAGGTAGTCAGTCTGGGCAGTAGTGTTGACCTAGATGAATTTTATAGGCTAAGTGTTGTGTGTTTTCTTTGTTAACATGACTTAAATAACAAGGTTGGGACTTGTTCCTATACATAATTGTGTTCTTAATTTTGCAGTCCTTTTTGTGTGGAAACTTGTTCAAACTATGTGAAAAAATATGCTAAGTCTAAGTGAGTTAGGCTGCCAAGTAGGTCAGATCTCAAGGGTTGAACCCATTACACCTAGCATCGAGTGACCCATGGTAGATAAATATTGTCCCATAACTATGTGGCCACTATAGGTTTATGATTTAGATAATGAATCTATATATCTTAAGCTGTATGGTTGACTAAAATGGGAGGTATTCCTATACGACACATATCAATCAAATACAGAAAAGGGTAGTGTTCTTGTAAGGTTAATAAGATGTGTATATCAAAATGAATGATTTTCCCATAAGGTGATGATGAAACGTTTTTCAAAAAGGGTGGAGTTCCCATAAAGTGAATGTTTGGTTTACATTGGCAAGGTAGACCACTCCTAGTCTGGTATGGAGTGTACATCGGGAAACGTTATATAATTTGATGACTCCTTATTCATATTAGACCATGGCATTGAGTAGGCATGTCCTATTGAGCGTATACTCATTGATTATGATTATACATATTGTTTAATTATGGCTTATGTTCTTATTGGATTTGCACCCCACATACTTAGTACATTCCAAGTACTAACACATACTTTCGCCTACATGATCTAACCATGTAGAGAACGGAGTTCCTTTCCATCCACCTCCTCCTCCTCGTGGCTAAACAGTTTGAGCAAAGATTTACTATTGGTAAGTCCTCCTCTTCTAGGGACAACATCTACTTATTTTCATGCCTTATTTAGATCTTGTCTCTTTTGGATAGTATCTGAGAGTGAGTCCGAGAGATATCTCGACCCCCATTCTATTCATGATTAGAGGTGATCTTGGATATTGTTATGGATATATATGATTGAGCTTGACTTGCCTTGCTATGTAATTATTAAAGGTTTTCTTGTCCATATTCCCTTATATGTTTTTTTGAGTTATGATGATGATGAGATGAAAGTTCTAAGTCCCTAATTACCCCCATAGCATGAGTCATACTTACCCACCCCTTAGATTTATTTTCTACGAGATTCATGATTATCCTCTTCCCTATAACATCCCTATAGCATGAGTGCAAAGTCCCATTTCCCCTTATAAATTATGTGCTACATGTTTTTTTTACTTCTATGTTTTTGCAGCCAGGGATATGCTACATACACTTAAGAGGCTTGTTTGGGACCTCTTTTGGGTTCCCATTCGTCATGTCACGTCTAAGCCCTTGGCTTCGAGCATGATAAAGCTTGGTCTCATAGCACTAAGTTTATAAATTATCCTTGGATATCTAATATACTGCATCGTGTAAAGTCTTGTTCATGGTTATGACACATACCATAGCTATGAATGAGAGGCTGTGAGGCATTCTAGGAAATGTTTCACTTTTTCATACACAGTGTCGTGATTTAGATTTGACATAAGGTTTCCTATCTCTAATGGTTGGTCTTTTTCTCTTTTATATTATGCCATTGGGATGAATGTCACAAAGATCTCCCACCCCGAGGGTAAACCAACCTTTTCGGCCTATAAGCTCTCCAAATTGAGCAGAAAGAGTCATCTATTGCAAGTACCGAATGTGGTCACCCTTTTGGCAAGGGTCATGGCCAATCAAGGATTTCAACCTCCTCATGCTCCTACCCAAACCTCAAGGGTGGGGGATTTCACAAGGATGAATCCCTCGGAGTTCTATTGCTCAAAGTTAAAAGAAGACCCCAAGAGTTCATCGATGATGTGTACAAGGTCTTGGTTATAATAGGGGTAAGTCAGAAGAGAACAGGGGATTATCATCCTACCAACTCAAGGACCTTACTCAAACATGGTACAATCAATGAAAGATTGAGAGGGCAGATGATGAGCACATTCCTTGGAAAGAATTCAAAGTTGCCTTCCTTGACTGCTTCTTCCCAATTAAGCTAATTGAAGCAATAAGATGATGGAGTTCATAAACCTCAATCAAGGTTCAATGAGTGTTCGTGAATACTCCCTTAAATTCAATGATCTTTCAAAGTACGCTCCTCACTTGGTTGCCGATGCTAGGGCAAGGATGCATAAGTTTGTTTTGGGTGTGTTTGACTTGATAAATTAAGAGTGTCACACCACCATGCTCATTGGGGATCTGGACATATCTTAGCTCATGACATACACCAAAAAACTTGATGGAGAGAAGCTTAGGAAGATAAGGATGGGGGAATCCAAGTGGGCTCAGCTTGACGGTGGATTCAAGGTACTAAAGTTGGTCATTTCCAATAAGGCCATATTTCCAAGGCTAAGGGTCCTTTAATTCCCAAGGCCAAAGATTTTCTAGTGATAGAGTGCCCAACCCTAGAGCTCAAGGTGGTATGGTGGTCAGATTATTCCAAGGTGTGGAAGGTGTGGTAAGAATCATGGAGATAGATGCTACAAAGATATGTGTGCTTGCTTCAGGTATGGCAAAATGGGCCACAAGGTTGTGGAGTATCCAAACAAAGGTAAGGATGGTCATCCTCAAGGACAAAGTGCTCATACTGACCAACAGGCATAACATGGTCAACAAGGAAGTACTCTGCGTGACAACTGATTTTATGCTCTTCAAGGGAGATAAAGGGTTGATAAGGTGCCCGAGGTTGTCACCAGTATGTTAAAGATCCACAATCTTGATATATATGTTTTATTGGATTCAGGTGCCACTTTTTCTTTCATTAGTCCATTTATTTCTAATTGGCTTCATATGTGTCCCAAATTGTCATGTGAACCCTTTGAGGTGTCTACCTCTGTCGGTGAGTCTATTCTTGCCAAAAGAGTCTACAAAGATTGTCCCATGTCTATATACATAAAGTTTTGCTTTGTGATTTTGTTGAACTGGACATGGTAGATTTTGATTTCTTGCGATGGATTAGTTTTTATATATCATGATACTATTGATTGTAGGACTCGTAAGGTTCAATTCCAATTCCCTTATAAACCTATCCTTGAGTGGAAAGGTCGTGATTCGATGGTCAAAGGTAGGTTTATCTCTTATCTTAAATCTCAAAGGTTGATTTCTAAATGTTTCCTTTACTATCTTGTGTGGGTTAGTGATGTTGAATTTAAAGTCCCTCTTATTGAGTCAATTCTAGTGGCTAATGAGTTTCTTGATGTCTTTATTGATGAACTCCTCGGTGACCCTCTCGAATGAGAGATAGATTTTGTTATAGACCTACTCTCCGATACTCAACCTATTTCCATTTCTCCTTATCTAATGGACCCGGCAGAGTTGAAAGAGTTAAAGGGCCAATTTAAAGACTTATTGGAGAAGTGATTTGTATGGCCTAGTAAGTCGCCTTGGGGTGCACTAGTGTTGCTTGTGAGAAAAAAATGGCTCATTTAAAATGTGTATCAACTACCAAATACTCAATCAGGCCACCATGAAGTGATGTCGCACAAGTTACACCTCCTTTTTTAGGCTAAAATGGTCGTTGTCAAGATATATAACCTAATCGAGGTTAGAGTCGAACTCATAGGGAATATGGTAGACTTAAAAGATTTCAAGGTAATTCAGGTTGATTAACCTACTTATCTCTCCAAAGGAGGGGGGTTGTAACAACTATAAAAAGTAATCCTAAACTAAAACAAGTGTTAAATCATTAGGAAGATTAACTAGGGTATTGTTTTTCTCATGATTCCCTAACTCAGTATTACTAGATAATCAAATTATTTTCCAGTATGTAGTATGAAGAACGGTAAGTTAAATTCATCAAACCCTTTGGCCCAGGAGATAGGTGAATTTCACTACATGAATTGGTCCATCCCCGCTTTGTGACATTACTAACACTCACCTATTGTTCTAGTACAACCTCCTCATGGCCCAGTTTGGTTGATTAGACAAGAAACATCAATTGAAACCTATTAATTAATTTCTTTTCCTATTCATCACTACCTTGATCTAGTCAGTAACACTAGGTGAATTCTAACGATGGATACCATTAAAAAGCATTCAATACGAAGAGAATTAATCAATACATGCATGCACACTTTTCAAGAATTATAAATTATCCAGTTTTACCTTGTTATTTTTTTGATGGTTCTCATAATTCTAGTTGTGAATTTAGCTATTCATGATTAATGTAGATGCAAGATTTATTAATTTGAATAACATAATTGAGCACTTACACAAGAGAATTAAGTACAAGAAATTTAATTCTTCACCAAGAATCACAAGAATGAATTAAAAGACAAAATAAAGTTTGACAAGTGTTTCTTTCAAGCTCTGGACAGTTATCTACTATTCTACAACATTTAACTTTGAAATATAATCTAAAAACCCTATTTATAGTGTTTAATGCAAAACCAAAATAGAATAGGATAACTGGGTCAGCAGACTCTACAGGAGCTTCTACGGGTCATATAATGTTTTACAGCCCGTAGTCTATAAAGTGAGCCGTTAAGAGAACTATATTCGGGCTTTCATGGATTGCTTCTTCAAATCTGGAGTTATCTTCTATGACATACTTCTAAGGCCTGTATAATGTTTTAGGGCCGGTATAGGGTTTCGTTTGATGAATTTTCAGCAACTCCCCACTTTTTGATCCTCAAGCCATAATACCAAATCTATAGCTTGTACAATCTTCTATGGCTCCAGTATATATTCGTAAACTTAACTTTAGAAAATCACTCTGCACTAGAAATTTACACAAAATATGATCTACAGCACGTAGAATTCTTTACGACACGTAAAAGGTCTCGTGGAACCTTTGCTTCAGCAAAATCTGCACACTTAGCTCAAAAATTATGCCAACACTATAGTATAGTAAAACAAACATAAAAACACATCAAATCTACTAACATCATTTTAAGAACACAAAATGTTTCAAGTTTTAAGAATCAAAAGTGTTGTATTTTTACAACATATTAACACCCTCAACTTAAAATTGTTGCTTGTCCTCAAGCGACAGACTCAATCTACAAAAGCAGCACAGTAACACACAGACCTCAATCTAATGGCATACATTACATAACACTCAAGAGCAGATACCCACACCACTTTAAAAACACATTAGCTACTTATCAAGAAAACCAGTACAAATGAACATATATGATAGTGCAATTTATGACAAGCAAGGCAATTATCAACAAGCCATAATCACTAGCGTAGTCCATGTCAACAATGTAATGCAAGTGCCCTCACAGAAAGAAGTACCATATCTCTCTCATGATGATGCTTTTTAGTTTTAATGCTAAGGACTATGCAAAATCACTTACTCTAATAAAGTCCTCCAAATATCATGCTCAATACCATATGCTTGCCCCTATACTCATGACTATAACCTTTGACTACTTGGACTAGGATCACTTTAGGACTTTATTGGCATGTAACGTAGGTTTAGGGGGCGTTGGTATGATATTTTGGGAACATAGTGACTAAAGGCTCTCCTTGACACTGTATTTTTTACACTTTTACCCAACCAACACTGTTATTTTTCACCTCATTCTCCCTTTGTCCTATTTCAAGTTTTTATGGATGCCTTATTCTTATTTTTCAGTGCTTTGCCTTTTATTTTCACATTATTTTTCTTTTTCAGCTTATTTATTAGGCAATCACTCATTTTTCTTGCACCCAACACAAATATTTTTCTCTTTTTACATGTATCACAAGTTTCTTCCCTGATGTTGTGTTTACCCTTATACCAACCACCCTTAACTTAGGCTTTCGGCTTGAGTCAAGGTGCACATATCCAACCTAGGGACCAGGGCCACTTTTGGTAGCCACCCTCAACTTAAATTTTTTCCTCAATCAAGGTGCAAAATGTTCAAGGAAGGACCAAAGCCAATTTCAAGATTTTACATCTAATAAGGCTAGGTAACTAGGTTGTTATAAAGAAAGGTTACATGTAAGGCTCAAACATTATGAGCAAGGGATATTTCATATATTTGGTTGGTCATTTAGGCTAAGTTGACTATTATGAATAATGGCCTGACATCCTTACCTAACCAACTAACCTATAGTTTAAGTCAGAGTAACAAGGCAAGTTCTAAATTATAAAACAATATATAAATTTAGGAAAGTAAGCTCACACTTACATGGCACTGATTACACTATCAACACAGACTCTCAGATCATGCTTTTCATCTCAATTTTATCCTCACTTATCAAAACAAGTACTATCATTTATCAAACATGCATGGTTGTTATCTAGACTAACAAAATCTTTAGTGAGTATCATTTTTCACACAAAAACACAAAGACACATATATGCCATAGATGTTAGTACTATATGCTACCAATACTGCCTTTACAGTAGCACAAACATGCTGGTTCAATAGAAATTAAATATCCATAGGGAAAAAGAACACAGGCAAGAAAATCCCTAGGATTCAAAATTTGGGATAGTTATAGGTCAAGGTTATTCAAACTTCATTGAGGCCTATTACTACCTACAACACATCAAAAAAGAGGTGCATTGTCCTCAATGCACACTAAAAATGCTAAATAAAGCATAAGGGTCAAAAAGAACATACTTGGGCGCCTAACGTCAGTGTCTTACCACGCTCAACCTTTTTGGTGGCCTCCTTAATGGTAAAAGCATGTTCGGAGGGTCCAAGTAGCCCTCACCCTCTTAAGCTCACTAGCCTATCATAGCTCCTTATCATATCTCGAGCATATAATGGAAATCTCAAGTCCCTACTCCTTTGTTAGCCCTGCCTGCAACCTCATTGTGTTTGGATCATTATTGGTGCGAGACCGCTTCTTGATAGAAGTATGTGATGACTCCTCGAGAGAACACAAATCCACCACCAGCACCTGGGGTATAGTTTGTGGCAATGCCACTAATGTGGCAACTCAAAACTATAACTCGGTCTACACAGGCATCCACAACTCAAAAGAATCTACACAGGCATCCACAACTATAACTCGGTCTTAAATAGTAGCAACTGTGAATGCCTGCATGCATCCATCAAACTCTATAATAGCATGATGAATCCAGGTCTTAATCTATTAAAGTAACTTAGTCAACAAGGATTCAGTATGGGCAAGTCACTACTGCATGGTCTAAATAGACATCACTGACACATAGACCATGTCAATGGGTGTTGTCTATGTAGGAATGGCCTATGGGACAGGAGTAGTAGTGGGACCCATCTTTACATTTTGGTCGGTATGTGGGGGACTCTCCTTTGTAGTAGAAGTAGTAGCAATTGTGGGTGGAGTCTCAGAAGATGGCTCAGTCACGAACATCTCGGGTATCTGAGCTTGCTGGTCTGATGCTCGCTTAAGTGCCATTGGACTATCCTCAGCCTTAATGAGGCTGGCATCCAAAGTACATTGGACCTCAATTAATTAGTCTATGTGATGTGGACTTTCTAACCCTAACTCTAAATAGAGTTTTTAGATCAAGCAAGGAAAGAGGATGGAGTTAGACCTCTTCAAGGCTACCTAGTGAATCTGCTCTATAATGAGGCTAGCCCAATTGATCTCATAGCTAGCCAAATGGTGTCAAAGTGTTATCTGCAAGTGTCAACCGAATTCGTGACCTCATAAAAACCTACTAAAATTTCGCATGAAAACTAATGGAGGCCTTATAATGGCCTCAGAAGAATGGCTACCATGTAGGGTCTGGGCCCTGCTCAATAATCTACGCTGCCACCCATCTCATCAAGCTGGCTCTATGAATCTGGTCTCTCATCATGGCCTTATCCCTAGTCTATTCCAACTTGTGGTCATACTTTATTGTGGATACAAGGGATGGGAAATCAGTCCCGAACAACATACGATGGATGGTAGTCCTTGAAATGTCCATCTGTTGGCCCCTCACTCTAGTGTGTGTCAGTTTAGGCTGAGCGAGGGGCTTCTTTCCTTTGGGAAGGGTGATGAGTATTGTGGCAGCATAGGGTGCATAGAACTTTTGAACCATGGTCAGGGAGTACCTCCCTGGTGCTTTGGCTATCCACTGGAGTCCATATCTGCTGATAGTGTCCTCGAGACCGGGGATATTATCTAGTTTGAATGTGATGATCTAGGGCTCCTAAAAAATAGAGCGGGCTGGTTTGCATCACTCATTCCTTTGCATACCCTTTGACTAGATGTACTACATTCCCTCAACATACCACTGATTGGATAGAGCATCTAGTGGTCATGGTGATGCTTGCGGTGGTGCGACAGAGGACCTTGTCTCTAACTTCTCAACGGATCCTAACTATGACTATGACTCCTATCTCGACGGAGTAATCTAATGGAGATGCTACTATTGTTGCCTCCCTCGTCAGACTAGGGAGTGCAAAAACAACAAGCGTTAGGGTCTAGGCTTGTCCAAGTGTAGCGGCAAGCCATATTTGTAGCCTATCAACATCTGGGTGAGGTTGAACGGTAAGCTCCTAAAGTGAACCACTAGCCTCGGGGGGCATCCTACTACCCTAAGGTCTTATCCCTGAGCCTCCTCTGCATGGCTCGGATCTCATTGCGTCTTGGGTTAGGGGATAAAGTACTTGGAACATATACATTTAGCAAACATGATTAGCCCTACAAGTCAAGAAACGAAAGTAGAATCACATCAAACTTAGTTACAGAAGGGACTACGAAGGCACTTCTATAGGTCATAGTAAAAATTATGAGCCATAGAAAGCCCTCGTAGAAATAGTGTTGTTAATTTTTTCTTACTGGAATTGCTTCTATGCATTCCTGTGTTCAAACTTTATAGGTAAAGCTCTATGATACCTGTATACGAGTCATAGAATATTTTATAACTAGTAGAAAGTCTCATATGATAGGTTCTCAAAAACTTCAAGTTTTCGGATTTTCAAACGAGGGGCAACTACAGCTCATGGAAGTTTCTACAGGCTGTAAAAGACCCTCATAGATTAAAGAAGCCAGTATCCTGAGTTTCTAAGCCTATCAAAAAAGACCCCATATGACATTTTTAACCAAAGTTTCAGCATCCAAGCAATACACATACCCCCACATTACTTTAATCAAACACCCAACACCCCCAAAATATGCAAATCTTTTCATAAACTACATTGAATATCATTTTACATGTTCTTCCAAGCCAACCGACCTCGTTTGGATGGTTTAAAATCAAATTACATACACATGCCACTAGATAACAAATTTTGATGTACATAGTCAATTCAATTCAAATGATATGTGACCACATGGCTTTCAAACACAAAGATAAGGCCATCCACACAATTTTTCAATTTTTATTTTGTCAAACTTTGACACATAAAATATACTTCTCAAAAGAAATATAAATGGTTGTTTGCAATATATTTATACAACTTGTGAGTCGGGGTCAATCCCACAAGGAATATGAAAAAATACTATCAATGGTAAAAATTTTAACTAGATAGTTGTTATCAAAATTGGGGGGGGGGGGAGTTTAATTTAACAAAATAGAAAACAACAATAGAAATAATAATAGCTTCCAATTTAATATTTATTTGTGTCAAAATAAATAGAAGTAATTAGGAATGTGTTCCCATGATTTTACAACTTAGCAAGAATAATGTGTTAGTGATCTATTTCAATTTTTAGCACAAACAATGGCACACACCAGTTCATATTCATATTCATTGGATTACCATACCCATCAATCAATTTCAACTTAATCACATAAATTTTGGTAATTAAAAGAGGGTTTTAGGTCCAAGAACTTTACCAAATTGAATGACCAAGATGTAAAAATTGAAGAGGAATCAAAGAGGTGTAACCCTAGGTGGTGCTAGAGACTGCCGGAAAACTAGCCAGAAAATGGATGTGGTGGCTGGTCAGGAAGATGGTATGTGTTGGGTATATTTTTTAATTTTTGGAAAAATAGGGTAAAAATAATTTGACCCCTCTATTTATAGGTTGACTGGGCCGATTACAAACTAATGGGCTCAGAATCTACGAAACCCTGACTACAGGTTATAGAGGATTTTATGGCCCATAGATCATAGTCTCATAGAATGTCCAAACCCTAATTTTGGGGATTGGGTTTCACGAATCAATGTATGAGCCATAAAATAGGGTACGACTCATACAGTTGGTCGTAGAAACCTCCACAATTAGCTAATAAATAGTATACTTACTTAGGGTCGATGAGCCCTATTCATGGCCCATAGTTTTATCTACGGGCCTTAAAGTTGGCTCGTGGACTAGAGTGCACAACATGTTTTTCACTAAAAGTGTTTTACGTGAAAGTGTCCGGGTCATAGATTAACATACAACTCTTAGAACCAGTTGTAGAGGCACTTTTTGATGTCTTTTCAACCAAGGATGATTGACTCAGTCTTGCACCTTCTCATTCTTCGTAGAACACATTGTTATCCCATATGAAAACCAGTCCAATTTCCATAATTACAACAAAAATGTGAAAAATTAAACTACCTACAAGTCAAAAAGCACAACTATAACTATTATATCAAATATCTTGGGTCGCCTCCCAAGTAGCGTCTAATGTATTACTACGGCACAACTTGGACAACTTGGTTCTCAGACATCACCAAGTGCCTAAACATTCTTTTTTAGGTCGCCTGGTCTCTTCATTGACTAGCAGATATTGAAGGCAACTTCTTCATCATTCAATCTTAACCTAAGTTATCCAGCTTCCATATCTACTAGTGCTCGACCAGTGGCAATAAAGGGCCTTCAAAAGATGATTGTGACTTCAAAGTTGACTTCATAATCTAGGATCACAAATTCTGTGAGAAGTATGACTTTCTCAACTTTGATGAGTACATCATAAAGTATCCCCGCAGGTTTCTTCACCATGCGATTAGTCATCAACAACCACATGCTCGTTCTAGTAGGTCCCCCAATCCTAACTTCTTGGTGACTGTAAGGGGCATTAGATTTATACTGGCACCTAGAACATATAATTCGTTGCAAACTCTACTATCTCCAATAGTGCAGGGTATGGTAAAAGTGCAGGGATCTTCTTGCTTTTGTACCAAGGACATTGTAGCAATTACACTACAATATTGAAGTTCTGAGGAGAGATTCTGACTCACAGTGCATTTCTTTATAACCAAGTCCTTCATAAATTTCGCATACCCTAGCATCTTCTCCACTGCCTCAATGAGAAGGATGTTAATAAAGAGTTATTTCAGCATAAAGAGAAAATGCTTGAACTTTCCCACCTCTTTGTTCTTTTTTTATTCTTTGAGGGAAGGGGTGAGGAGGTTTAGGAATAGGCTTTCGCTTATGTTGCACCTCTGCATCATCACTTACCCCATCCTTTACATGATCATCTCTGGTATCTACATCCTTGACACTAACTATCTCCTCTCGAACATCATTATCATCTACTGATACAGAAGGATCAATAGTACTCTTACCACCATGAGTAGTAATACCATGCAATGCCCCTTATTATTTAGATTTTGAACTGTGTTGCTAGGTAATGTACCTCTTTGATGTTGGTTGAGGTTAGTTGATACTTGACCAAACTATTGCTTTAGCTTTTTCATAACAACAGAATAAGACTCAATTTTTTTTCAATCCTGGAGAAGTAAAATTTCATCACCATCAAGGTCTTATCCTATGTGTCAGCCTTCTTCAACAGATGATCAAATATCTCTTCAACTCTAGAACTACTAACACTGAAATCATGATTATGTGGAGGCACATAAGGACCATTTTTGTAGCTATCTCTATGACCCCAATCAATATCTTTGTCCTGGCCCTTATTCATGTCGTAGTAACCTCCATGGTTGTCTCTGAATCTGTCATCTCTATTATAGTTCCGACCTTGATACCCTTGACCTTAGCACTAATAGTCCTGATGATATTGGTCTGGAAACCCCCCATCTGATTAGAAATGAAGCAAGTGCCTTTCTCATTGTAGGGATCCTTGTATATGGGAGCTCACGGAGGATGATGAACAATCATATTAACTAATTCTTGATTCTGCTTCATCATCACCTCTACACCAGAACGAATCAAGGAAAGCTCTTGCATTATCTCCTTATTTATTTAGCTTCCTTTGAATCAATACTAACAGCTCATGAACTTTTGGTAGATGACCTATCTCTTTGCCCCTATGCATGATTCGTGTTGACCACCTTTTCCAACTTCTCAGCTATCCTTTCAAATAGTTGATCTAAAAATATGCCCCTTATGATTATATCAACATAGCTTAGCTTTTCTCGTCCAAGGCATGGTAGAAGATTTCCATCAAAGCAGTATCAACAATTTTGTGGTCAGGAAAACTCCTTAAGCACTTTGTGAATCACTCCCATAGAGTACTGATCAAGTCACCGTGAAGTTGCTCAACATTGTTGGTCTGATCTTTCAACTTGAGATTATTTTATCTTGTGAAGTACGTATCCAAAAACAACTCAGCCCAACTACTGATTAAACTCCATGGGAGCTCGAATAGCCATACTGCTGCATTGCTTGTCAGAGATAATGGGAAGACATGAAATCCCACAGCATCCATCGATAGATTTTGTCTTCCTATGACACTCTTACAGATAAACATAACATTGTGTAGATGACTATGGAATCCTCTTATGGTAGGCCTATGAATAATGCATGTTTTTGTAGTATCTGAAGTAACCCACTTGAAACCACGAACTTTGTGTCATTCAGTAGTAGCGGTAACACAATGGCTCAAGCAACATACATAGCTATAGGGTTTAGTCAATATTTGTTCCACTGATAAGTTTCGGCATTGAAGTCTTGTGGTTGTGGATCAATGTCCACAAAAAGAGATGGGTTTGACGTTGCCCAAGTTACACCTCCTTTTTAGAGGATAAAATGGTCATTGTCAGGATATATAACCTAATCAAGGTTAAGGTCGAACCTACAGGGAATACGTAGACTCAGGAGAATTCACAAATTTGTAATCCGAATGATTAACCAACTTACTTCCCCAAGGGGGGAGGGTTTACAATAATAAATGGAAAATATAACTAAACAAACTAGCGTAAGAGAGAAGTCAATAATAGAGAGAAACTAGGGTATTTTTTCCCCATGATTCTCCAACTTAGTATCATCAGATAACCTAATTCTTTTCTAGTGTATAGCATGTAGGATGGTAATTTATGTTCATGAAGCCCTTTGGTCAAAGGAGAGAGGTGAATTTTACTATGTAACTTGGCCCACCTCTATAGTGTGCATTACTAACCATTACCTACTAGTCCCAGTATAACCTCCTCTTGGCCTAGTTTGGTTGATTAGATGAGAACACATCAATCGAATCTTGTTAATTAATCTCTGTTCCTATTCATTACTACCTTGGTCCATTCAATAACACTAGGTGAGTTCTAATGTTGGCCACCATTATATAACAAGCAAAACAAAGAGAATTAATTAATACATGCATATACACCTTCAAAGAATCATGAATTATCCTATTTTACTTTGTTAGTTGTTCATGGTTCCCACAACCCTAGTTGTGGATTTAGCTACTTATGCAATGTATATATGCAGGAATTATGAATTGAGAAGACATAATTGAATACTTACATAATCGAATTAAGAATAAGCAATCCAACTTCAATAAGAATCACAAGCTTCAAGGTAAAATTCAATCATAAGAGTTATTAAAGACTCTCCACTATGATCATACAATTTTCTCTCTCAAAACATTGAGTTCTTTGAGCACTAGGCGAAAACTTCTCAAAAATAACTTAAAAAATCTTTTTATATTATTTAAAATTCAAGTCCTAAATAAAAAAGGAGAATTGGTCGGCACACCATCCAAAAGGTCTCTTACAGGCCTATATAGCATTCCACGGCCCGTAATCGAGGTCTCGTACTCAACTGGTAGAAATTTAGACTTCACCTTTAGGATACCCCTCTATGACTCATAAAGTGGTTTATGACCCGTAGAGGGGGTTTCGTCTAATGAAATTCCTGAAAGTCCAAGTCTCTGATCCTCAGGGCATGAACCATCTTCTATGATTAATAAACCTCTCTACAACATATCTTCATGTTCGTAGAATGAACCTTAGAAATCAGCCCCTTATTAAAATTCTTCACGAAACCACCCTACGGCCCGTAGAAAGGTCTACAGCCGGTAAATGGTTTCATATGATAGCAAAACTCAACAACTTCTTCAATTTTCCCCAAAATCATGGCAAACCTGTAATCCTGCTAACATAAACAAAACAATACATAAAACTAACTAACATTGCATTGAGAACACATAAAATTCTAAGTTTTAAGCATCAAAACTGTTATATTTTGGCAGCATATAAACACCATCAACTTAAAATTATTGTTTATCCTCAAGCGACGAGCTTAATTTATATAGGTAATACAGTAACACATAGACCTCGACTCAATGACATAATTTACATAAATCTTAGACTCAAACACTCTAACCAATTTTTTAAAACAGGATCAGATAGTTATCTAGCAAACCCATGTAACTTGCTATATGTGACAACACAATTATGACAAACAAGAGATTATCAACAGTCCACAATTAATTAACAAGTTTATTATTAATAATGCAACACAAGTACTCTCACGAAAAGAAGTCCTATATATGACACTCAATGATGTTTTCATGTTTAACCTTGGGACTATGCAAATCACTCACTCTCACTACAGATATTCATACATAATGTCTAATACTATAGGGTTGCCCATAGACTCAAGACTCAAACCTTCAACCAAATGGACTAGGATCACTTTAGGACATTCTTGGCTTGTAATGTAGGCTCAGGGGCTTTGGTATGATATTATGGGGAAAACTAACTAACGAACCTCCTAGCTATTTTCTACATTTTTGCCCTACCAACTCTGTTATTTTTCATACTATTCTCCCTTTTGCCAATTTCAAGCTTTTCTAGATGCTTTTTTTTTTTATTTTTCAGCTTTTTACCTTGTTTCTACACTTTATTTTACTTTTTAGCCTACACTAAGGCATCATTTATTTTTCTTGCACCCAGTACATGATTTCCCCCTTTTTCCTTTCTCTATATCACCAACTCACCCCTTTATTTTTATGTTTTACCCTTGCACCAGCCACTGTCAACTTAGGCTTTTAGCTTATGTTGAGGTGCACAATGTTAGTCCGTAGAACCAGGGCCACTTTTGGTAGCCACCCACAACATATGCTTTTTTGTCAATCAAGGTGGAAAAGGACCAATTTTAGGATTTTACAACTAACAAGGCTAGGTAAATCAGGTGCTTTCAAAGAATATGTATATGTTAAGCTCAAATATTAGAAATAAGGGCTTATATCACATTTACGGTTGGTCATTTTAGGCTAAGTTTACTATTAATAATAATGGCCTAAAATTCTTTCCTACTCCAATTAATCTACAATCTAGCTTACAGTAACACAACAAGTTCTAAATAATCACAAATCACATGAATCTATCAAATTAAGCTCACACTCACATGGCACTACATACATTATCAACAAAAGACTCTTAGATCATGCTTTTATCTCAATGTACCCTCACTTATCATAACAGACATTGTAACATACCTAACATGCATGGTTGCTACTAACTACGAATCACATATTTTTTTGGTGGGTATCATTTTTCCAAACAAAACACAAAACATGCTATATTCCACAAGTATTAGTATTATATGCTACAAATACTATCTAAATATCCTAAACATGCAAATTCAACAAAAATCAAATGTCCATGGGGAAAAAGAACAGAGGCAAGAAAACTCCAGGATAAAAATTTGGATAATAATGTACCCAAGCTACTCAGACTTCATAAAGTCGTATAACTACTCACACCTCATTGAAAAAGATGTGCATTATCCCTAATGCACAAAATCAAAATAAAATAACACATAAAGGGTCAAAATAACATACCTGGGCGCATAAGTGCTAATGTGTGGCTGAGTCTGGCCACCCTTCTCTTGTGGGGTGGTCTGCTCAACAGTAGTGCTCTGTCCAGAGGGGTCAACACCCCTCACCTACTTCATCTCTCAAGCTCATCGTATCTCATTATCATGTCTCGATCTCCTTAAGACACGCTCGATCTCTTGCTCCTTTATGATCTTTGCACATACGCGTCTATCATTTAGCTCCTCATTCTCTGCGAGGAATCTCTTCCCATTGGAAGGATAGATGGGCTCCTCAGGAGAGAATAAGTTGAAACGCCCCAAAATGTGCCTCGAAATTCCATAAATATAATTTCCATATATCTCAAAATTTATGCATGATATCGTAAATCTGACTACATATTCTCAATTAGGGGGCAAAATTGAGTGGAAAATAGATATAACCTATATTTTAGAGGACCCATAGCAAAAAATAGATTTTACTAAGTTTTCAATTTCTAGAAAGCATCAATGCCTTGGCCGCGACATGCCAGGGGCGCGGAGTAGTATAAAAATGTCCTTCGTATTTGGTCGGTGTCGTGGACCAGACACGGGCCTGTACAAGTTTTTCCTCCGTTTTTCCTATGCACCCAAAGGCATTGGGGTCATAGCCTCATGCCCACTTATACGTGAAAATACCCATACTTAGCCATTTTTCAACTTTATATCATTCAAAACCCTCACAAAAACCTCTTCAAGACTTAATCAAATATCTCATAAAAATTTCAAGGATTTCAAGCTAAACTTTGGAACTCAAGGATTCTCTTCAAGCTCATCTCAAGAAAACCCAAGTTTGATGTATGTGGTCCATTGGGTCTTTTTACTTATGGAGCCCAATCTTCCTTTTTATGAAAATTGTATGTTTTCAAGTTGTATTACCTATGGGTATCTCTTATTATAAATTATCAGTATGAATTATCTTGGGGTTTTATGAGATATTGATTGATTAAGCATGAATGATTTGATTATATCTTTTGAGACTATGCATGTTTTGAGCTATAAAACTATAATCTATTATTAGTTTTGATGATGGTTTCAAGGTATTCTACATAGGGGTTCTACTATATGTTGGTGGGTGGACTTGAATTAAGTTTTATCATCTTATTTAACTCTCAAATTGCATGATTTCGAACTAGCATCATTAACCCACCAAGTGTTTGATAAAACATCAAGTTAAGAATCCAAAGTTAATTGATGATCTATCTTATGATTTATAAGTCAAGTGACTGTATGATGATTAAAGGCTTTCAAGTATGTATTGAATTTATGTAAAGTATCTATGATGCTAGAAATATCAAGTTAAGCGCTATTTCAGGATTTTTACCTCTTGTGAGACATTCATGTTAAAGTAAGGGTTCATGAATGATTATGACCTACTCTTATGTTTCAAGTTATGCTCACCATTAGAGGTCAAACATGTTTATGAGCTACTTGAGTCATGTTCTTACAAGCTATTCATGTTATGATTAAAGTATGATCATTTCAAGTATTCCGTGGGATTGGACTTAGCACTGATGGATTGGATGTTGGCATAGAATATCTTTAAGGGTTCATACTCTTTTCCTAAAACTATGTGCCAACATATGATTATACTTTACCCTTGCTATACTAGTCGATCCATTTAGTGCACTTTATCATGAAATCCACTCCAAAATGGGATGGGTTCCCATAAGGAGGCATACTTCTATGAAGTGGGAGGAGATCTCGTAAGGTGAAGTATGGTTTACCTTAGCAAATAGACCACCTCTTTACTGATGAGGGATAATTATCGGGATTCCAAGTTGTAGCTCTCTTGGTCTTACTTTTTTCGATTAGGGTCTGTTCCCACATATGTATTATGTTCTTTACAAGTAGAGTGATTTACTAGCATGTTTTACTTCAAGCATTAATCATGCATGCCATATTGAGATTACACTTAACTATTTCTTATTAATATGCATTTTGACTATATTGGCTTATGCCTTGTTGCATGCATCCTACATACTTAGTACATTTAAACATACTAACACATACTCTATGCCTACACGATATTACCATATAGGGACCGGAGCACCATTTGATCATCCTCCACATGGCTAGTATGATCCTTTGCAGCAAGCTTTACCGAGTCCTCAAGTTCAAGGACACTATCTTTATTACTTATGTTATTTTGAGACTTCTTCATGTTGTACATTTATTACTATAAGAGAGAGCCCGAAAAGTTCTAAGCCCTCGCTCCATTCTATGTTAGAGGTGTTTTGGATATTATGATGTACTTATGCTTGAGTTTGACTCTTTGATGTTTAAAGGATTATCAAAGACTTCCCTTAGTCTCGCTTTCCTTTTTATTACATCTCTTGTTGTTTACTTTGCTTCTGCGACAAAAGATATGTGATTGATATGCTAAGATACTTGTTTGGGTCCTTTTGTGTTATCATTCATCATGTCACGTCTAGGCACTAGGCTTGGGTTATGATAAACTTGGTATTAGAGTACTAGGTTGTTAATGGTCCTCAGAATTCAACAACTGCACCGATTAGAGTCTTATTTATGGCTGTGAAGTGTGCCACAACTATGAATAGAAGGCTATGAGGTATTTTAGGAAATGTTTCACTTCTTCATGGTCTATATCATGATTTAGATATAAGTGTAAGGCTTTTCCATTAACAAATGCTCTTTCCAGTTCTAGATGATGTCGATTCCAAGAGGTAAACTAAGGAGAGCCCGTACACCCAAGGAGCAACCGGCCCCTCCTACTCCTTAAGCTCCTCAAGGAGAAGGGGTAGCCTAAGATGAATTTTGAGATGCTATTATAACGTGGCTCATGTTATGACAAACCAAATGAACCAAGGGGCGCAAACACCTCATGGTCCCACTTTGGCTTCTAGGGTAAGGGATTTCACTAGAATGAACCCACTGGAGTTCCATGGGTCTAAGATGGATAAGGATCCCTAAGAGTTCATAGATGAGGTGTATAAGGTGCTATCCATCATGGGGGTCGATTTGGAGGAAAAGGCGGAGTTGGTGGCCTACCAAAACAAAGGGGTGGCTCAAATTTGGTTTATATAATGGAAGATGGAGAAGGGGAATAATGTTGCTATCCCTTGGGAAGAGTTCAAAGTTGCATTCATTAACCAGTTCTTTCTTATTGAGCTAAGGTAGGCTATGATGATAGAGTTTATAAACCTTAAGCAAAGTTCCATGAGTGTGAGGGAGTATGCCCTCAAGTTCAACCAACTCTCTAAGTATGTTCCACAATTGATTGCTGAGCCTAGATCAAGGATAAGCAAATTTATGTCATGAGTGTCTCACTTGGTAAATGAGGAGTGTCATACTGCCATACTAGTAGGTGATAATTTGTCCTGCCTCATGACATATGCCAAGCAACTAGAAGAGTAAAAGATTACAAAAAGAAGAAGTGGTGAGTCTGAGAGGGCTAATTTTGAAAATGATTTACAATGATCTAAGGGTGGCTAATTTTCAAAAGTTCCAAGGTGAAGGTACATCCAATGCTCCTACCAAGAGGCTTTCCAATGATAGACTGACCAACCCAAGGTTCCAAGGTGGTAATAGAGGAATGGTAAAACCTAGATGCCTAAGATGTGAAAAGAATCATAATGGCCTGTGTTCGAGGAATTCTAATGCTTGATTTGGTGAGATGGGTCACAAGGTTATTGATTGTCCTTATGCTCAAGAAAAAGTTAGATATGGTCGTCCACAAGGTCAAGGTGCAAATGCATGTCAAAAGAGAAGAGGAGGCCAATAAGGGAGTGCTCCAAGGCAAAACAGATTATATGCTCTTCAAGGCAAGGGGTGGATAAGGTGCCCAATGTCATCATTGGTATGTTAAAGGTTTTGATTTTGATGTGTATGCCTTGATAAAACTAGGTGCCACTCTTTCTTTTATTACTCCTTTTGTTGCCAAAATCTTCATGTTAGTCTCTAATTATTGTGTGCACCTTATGAAGTGTCTACCGCCATTGGTGAGTCCATTATTTTTAAAAGAGTCTATAAAAAAACATTTGTGTTCGTATTGCATAAAGTCTTGCCTTGTGATTTTGTTGAATTAGATAAGGTGGATTTTGATGTCATTTTTGGGATAGATTGGTTGCATGCATATTATACTTCTGTTGATTGTAGAACCCATAGGGTTAAATTCCAATTCCCTAATGAGCCTGTCCTTGAGTGGGAAAGTCATGATGTGGTGGTCAAGGATGGATTCATTTCTTGTCTTAAGCCCCAAAGTTGACTTCTAAGGTTATTTCTATCATCTTGTAAGGGCTAAGGATGTTGAATCCAAAGTCCTTCCTATTGAGTCAGTTCTAGTGGTTAATGAGTTTCTTGATATCTTTCCTAATGAGCTTCCTGGTTTTCCTCTCAAAAGGGAAATAGATTTTGGTACAGACCTACTTCCCGAAACACAACCTATTTCTATTCCCCCTTGCCATATGGCTCCAAAGGAATTGAAAGGAGTTAAAGGAACAGTTGAGGGATTTGTTGGAAAAAGGTTTCATAAGGAGTAGTAAATCACCTTAGGGTGCACTTGTGTTATTTGTGAAGAAAATGGATGGTTGTCTTAGAATGTGAATTGATTACTGACAACTTAATAGAGTCACCATAAAGAATAAGTACCCTCTACAAAGTATTGATGACCTTTTTGATCAACTTCAAGGGGCTAGTCACTTTTCTAAGATTGATCTTCAATCCAGGCATCACCAAGTGAAAGTGAAAGAGTGTGATATTCCCAAGACGACTCTTCGAACTAGATATGGGCACTTTGAGTTTGTGTTATATCCTTTGGGTTAACTAGTGCAATGGCTATTTATGGATCTATTAAACTGGGTCTTTAAACCCTACCTTGACTTATTTGTGGTGGTCTTTATCGATGATCTCTTGACTTATTCCCATAGTGAGGAGGAGAATGTGAATCACTTGAGGGTGGTGTTGCAAATCTTAAGGGAGGAGAGTTCGTATGCTAAACATGAAAAATATGAGTTTTGATTGAAAGAGGTTGCCTTTCTAGGGCATGTGGTGTTAGGTGATGGCATTAAGGTGGTTGATGAGAAGACGGAGGTGATTAGAAATTAGCCTAGACCTTCGACTCCATCTGACATTAGGAGTTTCTTGCATTTAGAAGGTTATTATCGGAGGTTGGTAAGTGGGTTCTCTTTCTTGATTCCCCTAACCCAAAAGAAGGAAAAATTTGTGTGGACTGATAAATGTGTAAAGAGTTTCTAAACCTTGAAAGAAAAGCTTGTCTCCGCTCCTATTTTGGCTCTATCGGAAGGGTTGGAAGGATTTTTTGTATATTATGATGCCTCAAGAATTGGCTTAGGGTATGTTTTGATGCAAAATGGTAAGGTGATAGCATATGCTTTTAAGCAAATTAAGGTGCATGAGAAGAATTATTTGAGCCATGATCTTAAATTGGCAACCGTGGTATTTATTTTGAAAATTTGGTGTCACTACTTGTATGGGGTTCATGTTGATATGTTTATTGACCTCAAGAGTCTTCAATATTGTTCACCCAAAAATATCTTAACTTGAGAAAAAGAAGGTGGTTAGAGCTCCTTAAAGATTATAATATGAGTGTGCATTATCACCCTGGCAAAGCTAATATTGTGGCCAATGCTCTAAGTAGAGTGTTCATGGATAGTCTAGCTCATGTTGATGATGGTGGCAAGGAGGTGGAGGTTCACTGGTTGGCTAGATTAGGGGTTAGGTTACATGAATAGTGGTGGTTGATGGTTCTAAATCTTCTTGATTGAGGAGGTAAAGGCATAACAAGATCTTGACCCCACCTTGCTAGAGTTGAAGACCTTAGTGAGAGATGGTAAAGTAAAGGTTTTCTCCCAAGGGGGAGATGGTGCCCTTAGGTACCAAGGTAGATTGTGTGTGCCAAATGTGGATGACTTGAAAGAATTGATCTTTAAGAAGGCCTATAATTTATCTTATTCCATTTACCCCGGTACTACAAAGATATATAGAAACTTGAGAGAGGTGTATTGGTAGGGTAGTATGAAGAGAGACATTGCCAAGTTCATATCCAGATGTCACAATTGCCGACAAGTTAAAGCCAAATATCAAAGGCTAGGTGGCCTAGCCCAAGATAGAGAGATTCCTACTTGAAAGTGGGAAGAGATTAACATGGATTTTGTGGGTGGATTACCTACGACTAGGAAACATTTTGACTCTATTTGGGTTTTTGTGGATAGAAGGATAAAGTTGGCTCACTTTCTACTAATCAAAGCTACTAATAGTGCTAAAGATTATGCCAAGTTGTATATATGCATGAGTTGGTTAGATTACATAGGGTGCCCTTGTCTATCATTTCAGATCGGGGTGCTCAATTCACTTCTCACTTTTTAAGGTCATTTCAAAGAGGTCTCGGTACCAAGGTTAAGTTAGCATGGCTTTTTATTCTCAAACCGATGGTTAAATGGATAGGACTATCCAAACTCTTGAGGAAATGCTTAGGGATTGTATTTTGGAGTTTAAGGGTAGTTGGGATGAATATATTCCACTCATTAAGTTTGCTTACAACAATAGTTACCACTCAAGCATTGGTATGGCTCCCTTTGGAGCTTTATATGGCATACATTATAGATTTCCCATTGGGTGGTTTGAAGAGGAGAATATGGCTTTTCTAGATTTGGATTTGGTCATGGAGGCCTTGGAAAAGGTTAGGTTGATTAAGGAGAGATTGAAAACATCCCAAAGTCGACAAAAGTCCTAATTCGATATGAGCAGAAGAGATCTTGAGTTTGAAGTTAGTGATTGGGTCTATTTGGAAGTTTCCCCATGAAGGGTGTGCTTTGGTTTGTCAAGAAGGGAAAATTGATCCTAAGATTTTTAGGTCCCTATAAAGTTTTTAGGAGAGTGGGTAAGGTTGCATATAAGATGGAGTTGCCTATGGAGATGAATATAGTTCAACCAGTCTTCCATGTGTCCATGTTGAGGAAGTGTATGGGTGTCCTAAGTGCTATAGTGCCCTTGGATGTTATGGGTATTATAGGAGATAATTTGACCTATGAGGAGGTGCCAGTGGAAATCTTGAATAGACAAATGAAGAGGGTGAGAAACAAAGATATAGCTTCCATCAAGGTCCTTTGGAGGAACCAATAAGTTGAAAGTGCTACATGGGAAGCCGAGGCAGACATGAAAAAGCGATATCCATATCTTTTCCACTCTACTCAAGCCAAAGTTACTAATTTATATCCCCTATATGATTTCATGTCTTAAGTTTTAGCCCTTATATCATTTTGCATGCATTCATGTTCATGGTAACAAGTTTATGGTCATTTTTAACACTCATGTTGAGACTTTTTGAAAATGATGTTTAAATGCAATTATTGAATTCATGTTGGGATAAAATCTTCATGATTACTTATCTTATATATGTTCTTTTGACATTCGGGGACGAATGTTCCCAAGGGAGACATATTGAAATGCCCTAAAAATGTGCTTCGAAAATGTCCATTATCATAATTTCCATATATCTCAAAATTCGTGCATGATATCAAAAATTTGACTTTATATTCTCGATTAGGAGAGAAATTGAGTGAGAAGTTAGTATAACCTAAATTTTAGAGGACCCATAGCTAAAAGTAAATTTTGCTAATTTTTATTTCAAGAGAGCATCCGCACCCTGGCCACGACGTGCCACGAGCGCAGAGTAGTGTAAAAATGTCCTTTGCATTTGGTCTAAGTCATGGACCAGATACAGACCTATACAAGTTTTCCAAAGTTTTTTCTATGCGCCCAAGGGCATTAGGGTCATAGTCCCATGCCCACTTATGCGTAAAAACACCTATACTTAGCCTTTTTTAACTCTATATCACTCAAAACTGTCAACAAAACCTCTCCAAGACTTAACAAATATCTCATTCAAATTTCAAGAATTTCAAGCTTAACTTTGGAACTAAAGGATTCTTTTCAATCTCATTGCAAGAAAACCCAAGTTTGAGGTATGTGGGTTTCATCCATTGGGTCCTTTCACCGATGGAGCCCAATCTTTCTTTCCATGAAAATTGCATGTTTTCAAGTTGTATTTCCTATGAGTATCTCTTATTATGAATTATAAGCATGAATTATGTTAGGGTTTTGTGAAATATTGATTGACTATGCATGACTATCTATTTGAAGCTTATACTATGATTTGATCATATCTTTTGAGACTATGCATTTTTTGAGCTATGACACTATGATCTATTATGAGTTTTAATGATGGATTTCAAGGTACCCTACATGGAGGTTTTATTACATGTTGGTGGGTTGATTTGTATTATGTTTTCCTATCTTATTTCACTTTTGAATTGCATGATTTTGAACTAGTATCATGAACCCACCAAGTATTTGATAAATTATTAAGTCAAGAATTCCTAAGTTATTAATGATCTATCTCATGATTTACAAGTCAAGTGACTATATGATGATTAAGGGCTTTCAAGTACGTATTGAATTCTTGAAAAGTATCTATGATGTTACAAGTATCAAGTTAAGTCCTATTTCAAGATTTTTACCTCCTATGAGCCATTCATGTTAAAGCAAGGGTTCATGTATGATTATGATCTACTCTCATGTTTCAAGTTATGCTCACCATTAGAGGTCAAGCATGTTTATGAGCTACTCAAGTCACGTTTTTACAAGCTATTTATGTTATGATTAAAGTATGATTTTTTAAGTATTAAATGGGATTAGACTTAGCACCGATGGATTGGATGTCAGCATGAACTATCTTTAAGGGTCCATTACTCCTTTCCTCAAACTATGTGCCAACATAGGATTATACTTTACCCTTGCTATACTAGTGGATCAATTTAGTGCACTTTATCATGAAATCCACTCTGAAATGGGATGAGTTTCAGTAAGGAAGGTTACTTCTCCGAAGTGCGATGGGATCCCGCAAGGTGAAGTATGATTTACCTTGATAAGTAGACCACCTCTTTACCGATGGGGGTTAATCATTGGGATTCCATGTTATAGCTCGTTTGGTCTTACTTTTGTCAATTAGGGTCTCTTCTTTCACATGTATTATGTTCTATACAAGTTGAATAATTTATAAGCATGTTTTACTTCAAGCATTGATCATGCATGCCATATTGAGATTACACTTATCTATAGCTTATTATTATACATTTTGACTATATTGGCTTATGTCTTATTGCATTGCCTCCTACATACTTGGTATATTCAGATGTACTAATGCATACTCTATTCCTATATGATATTACCATGTAGGGACCAGATGACCATTTTATCATCCTCCACCTGGCTAGTACAATCCTTTGAAGCAAGATTTGGTAAGTCCTCAAGTCTGAGGACACTATCTTTATTATTCTTGTTATTTTGAGACTTCTTTATGTTGAACATTTGTTACTATGAGGCTAAGCCCAAAAAGTGTCTTGGCTCCCACTCCATTCCATGTTAGAGGTGTTATTGGATATTATAATGTACTTATGCTTGAGTTTGACTCTTTAATGCTTTACTGATTATCAAAGACTTCCCTTAGTCCCACTTTCCTTTTGATTATATCTCTTGTTGTTGTTTACTTTTCTTGCGTGACCAAGGATGTGTGATTGATATACTAAGAGGATTATTTAGGTCCCTTCTGGTTCTCATTCGTCGTGTCATGTCTAGTCCCCAGGCTTAGGTCATGACATAAGTCAACCATCAGGACCAGAGGTACAATCTCTAGTAGTGTAACTGGTGCCGCAAGTGTTACTATCATGTCAGCTCAGAGCTGCTGGATCTCCAACTGCATAGCTGACAAATCCAAAGGTCAGACTTCACCTAATCTTCGTTGTACCCTCTCCTTGAAGGCATCAATGCGGGTGTCCATGATAGAGATATGGTCCTGAATAGTAGCAATCATGAATGCGTGCATCCAACTTCTAAGTCTGAAATGGCCTTGCTGACCCATGGCTTGATTTAATGAACAAGCTGAGTCAACTGTAACTCAGCATATGATAACCACTGCACCAAGGCCTGTATAGATACAGTGGAGACATAGATCATGCCTACAGTAGTATCTTGTGAAGTCGAGGCCTGTAATATAGGAACAACAATAGTAGGCCCTCTTTCCTCAACTGCTCGGGCTATGGAGGCCTCTCCTCAGTAGTTGTGAGAGTAGTAGTGATAGTCTCAGAACCCTCAGGTAGTGGTGCTGGGGTAAACATCTCATCATAGGTGGAGGTTGTTCTCACTGGAGTACCACTGAGTTCTCTTTAACCTTGATCATGCTGAGATCCAATGTGCCCTAGTCCTTAAAAAATCGATCCAGATAGGTTAATATCTCCACTCTCAACTTTAGACAGAGCCTATAAATCAAGAACGGGTATGGGATGGAGGTAGACCTCTTCAGCGTGACCTCAAGAATTTGCTTAGCAATGAAGTCAATGTCATAGCTAGCTGAGATGCTAGCAACCAAAACCTCATGCTTTGACATTAATGTATTATCAACATGTGTCAGTTGGATACATAAACAAATAATATTTTGCACCAAAATTGGGATGGTAAATTGAACGAAGACTTCATCATAGTCTTCGAGTAAGTGGCAACCCATATAGGTTCTGAACCTTTCTTGATAATATCCGAGCTACCCATCTCGTCAAAGTAGCTTATCGCCCTAGATCCTTCATCAAAATTTGGTCTCTCATTTGCCCCACCCTATAGTCAAACTCTGCAGTGGATCTGGGGGCAGAAAACTCAAGAACAAATAATATGCGGTGGATGGTGGTCTCCGATATATCTACGTACCTGCCCCTCTCTCGTCTCGATCAATCTAGACTAAGCGAGGGGATTCATTCTCTTGGGAAGAGTGCTCTAAATCATAGCTGTATATGAGGCATAAAACCCCCTCACCATTGTCAGGAAGTATCATCCAAGTGCATATTGAGCAATTGGATTCTATGCTGATTTATCGCATCTTGGAGACAAGGGACACTGTCAAGTCTATCTGCTATGACTCGGGGCTCCTCAAAGATGGAATGGGCTGGATTGCCCTACTTTGTCGGTTGCATGCTGTTTGCATATATCTCCTCCATGCCCCGATGCACCACCAATTAATGAAGGCATCCGGTGTTGATTGTGATGATTGGGGTGTAATGAAGGACTATATCTTTGAACGATCCTCAAAGCTGGTCTCTTCTCTGGATGGAGTTATGTGTGGTAAGCTACACTCATCGCTTCTTCCCTCCTTAGGCTGGAAAGTGTAAGAACAATTATCTGAGTATGCCCAGCTCTGGCAGCGGCTCTAGTTTGTGGTTTGGTTGCCTTGGGGTCCGGGCTGACATCCAGTACCTCTAGTGAGCCACTTGGCTGAGTGACCTACTCATCATCTAAAGGCTCATACCTGAGCCTCCTCTGCATGTCCTGGATCTCGTCATGTTTGGCTTTTAGAATTATAGTGCCAGAAACGTAAACATATATGCATTATGGTTAGCCAAACAAATCAAGAATTAGAATGCTAAGAATCATCTGAGCTCAGTTGCAGAAGGGTTCTATGAAAGCACCTTTACAGGCTGTAGTGGATACCATGAGCCATAAAAATCTTTCGTAAAATAGTTGTCGAAACAAATTTTGTTACTGGAAAAGTCTACGAACCTAATACAACTTGTAAAGTGGTTTGTAAGTCATAGATTGGGTCATATAGATTTTCAATGAGTAATTAAATTCCAGGCAAGGATCTACGAGACTTATCTATGAGCCGTAAAGTGATCTACAACTTGTAGAAGGTCTCGTTTAATGGATACTCAAAAACATCAAATTTATGGAATGTTGCACGAGAGGAAATTATGACTCGTAGAATGCTCCATAGTCCATAAAAGCTACTCATAGATAAGAAAAATTAGTCACCCCAGTTTCTATGCCTATCACATGGACCCCACAATATATTTTTCAAACAAATATATTGCCAGCATCGAAGCAAGAACATATGCACACACATTATATCCATATAACATTCATTGCCCCTAATATGTTCAACACACATATACCTCATCAAAAGAGATCAAGCATATTTTACCCTACAAATACGACCACCTATGCTCAATTTTTAACAAGATTATGCACCTATGTCATCACCAACCAATTCACAAATAAAATGATTCGATCACACATAGTGAGTGATTTGATAAGCACAAATAACTATCTAAAACATTTACACATAGCCATAATGCCTGATTCCGAACTCAAACAACAATTCAAACAATGGGAAACCTAATTTCAATTATCACAAATTAAACTCAACATGGATTTCATGTCTAAACACCATTCCCCATATAACTTTCAAATCAATCATTCAAAACAAGGCAAATTAGAAGTCTTAATTTAACAAAAAAACATACCAAGATTTGAGATTAAAATGAAGAAGATAAAGGAGGTGACTAGGCTTTGAAATCCTAGGTCCCAGAATCTTACTGAAAAATAGATGTGTGATGGCCGATGGTGATCAAAAAAGCAAGGGGTGCAGTTTGTTTAGGTCACTTCGGTAATTTCAGGTCAAGATTGAGGTCAAAATAATTTGAACCTTCTATTTATACATTGACTGAGTCAACTGAAAGTTACTGGCCCTGGACTCTACGAACCCTGGATTACGGGCCATAGAGTGTTTTATGGCTTGTAAATCATGGTTTCGTAGAACATCCAAATCCTAAATTTCAGGACTAGGTTTCACGGGTCAGCCTACAAGTTGTAAAGTATTTTATGACTTATAGAGTTGGTCGTAGAGATCTCAACACTTAGCAAAATATTTGGGAAACTTACCTAAGGGATACGAGCCCCATTCATGACCCATAGTTTGATCTACGCATCATAAAGTTGGCTCATAGACTGGAGTGCATAATTTTTCTACTCACTAGAAATGTCTATGGGATCTAGTATGGGTTGTAAAGTGTTTTACAACCCGTAAACCCAGTCATAGAGACTCAACTTGATGCTCTTATCAGCCAAATTGGCTGACTTAGTCTTGTACCTGCATACTCTACATAAAATACACTGTTAACCTATATGCAACCAGCCCAATGTCCAAAATGACAATCAAAACGTAAGAAAATAAACTACCTATGAATCCAAAAACTAAAAATAAGTCTATAACTACACTATTACATCAAAAACCCTGGGTTGCATCCCAAGTAGCGCCTAATTTATTGTCGTGGCAAGAATTGGATAAATTGGTTACTCAGACTTTACCAATTGCCCAAATTTCACTCTTTAAATCATCTAGATGCTTCATGGACTTACAGATATTAAGGATGACTTCTTCATCATTCAATCTAAACTTGAGTTGACCAGCTTCCATATCTACTAGGGCTTATCAGTGGCTAGGGACAGTCTTTCTAAGATGATTGGGACGTCAAAGTCAACTTCGCAATCTAAGATCACAAAGTATGCATGAAATATGAACTTTTCAACTTTTTCCAACACATCGTATAATATCCCAATAGGCTTCTTCACTGTGTGATCCACCATCAATAATCGTATGCTAGTTGGAGTAGGGGCTCTCAATCCAAGCTTCTTGTAGACCGCAAGGGGCATCAGATTAATGGTAGCACCTAGATCACATAGTGCCCTTGCGAACTCTATATATTTAGTGGTGTAAGGTATGGTGAAAGCACCTGGATATTCATGATTTTGAACCAAGGACCTCGTAGCAATAACAGTATAATGCTAAAGCTCTTGAGAGTGCTCCTAACTCACAGTGCACTTTTCAGTGATCAAGTCATTCATATAATTAGCATATCCTGGCATCTTCTCCAATGCCTCAATGAGAAGGACGTTAATGGAGAGCGACTTCAGCATGGAGACAAAGTGCTTGAATTTTCCTTTCTCATCCCTCTTTCTTATTCTTTTAGGGAAGGGAAGAGGAGGCTTAGGAATGAGTTTCAACTTTTACGGCGCATCAGCAGCTTCACTCACCCCATCCTTGCTACGATCATCTCCCTCATTTGCATCCTTAGCCCCAACAGTCTCCTCTCAAACATCTTCTATATCAACCAGTATAGGAGGATAAAAGGTGCTCTTGACAGGCCAAATAGTAATCGCCATACACTGCCAGTCATTTTTATGATTTTAAACCGTGTTGCTAGGCAATGTGCCCCTCTAACCTGATTAAGCTAAGTTAACACTTGACCAAACTATTGCTCCAGCTGTTTAATAGCCATAAGGTGAGACTCTATTTTCTGATTAATACTTGGAATTTCTAATTTCATATCCCTGATAGTCTCATCCTATGTCTCAGGCTTCTACAATAGGCGATCAAACATCTCCTTGATTCTTGAACTACTTGTGCCTATGTCATAGTTATGCGGTAGCATATAAGGACCATTTTCGAAGCCTTTTGTACGACCCCAATATGTATCTCTCTCTCGACCCCTATTTATATCATAGTAACCTCGAAGGTTATCCCTGTAAGCTCCATCTCTATTAAAGTTCTGACCTTGCTTTCCTTGACCTTGGCACCAATTGTCCTGATTAGACCCTTGGGCATTGGTTAAGAAACCTCCTATCTGATCAGCAACAAACCATATGTCCTCATCATAGTATGGATCCTCATACACGGGTGCAACTGGAGGTTGATAAACCACTGCATTTAATCTCTCTTGGCTTTGATTTATTATCATTTGCATACCTATCAGAATCTAGGTAAGCTGATGCATTGTTTCTTCATTAATTCTAGCTTGCTTTGGACCCAAACTGACTATACATGAACTCTTTATAGAAGCTCTACCCAACCGGCCCCCATGCACGATATGTTTTAACCACTCTTTACATGCGTTCAGCAATAACATACCCCCTATAATAGTGTCAACACTGGTCTGACTGTTCTTATCAAAGGCACGGTACAAGATCTCCACCAAGGCATCATCAACTATCTTGTGGTCAGACACGCTGCTCAGAAATTTAGTGAATCACTCCCACGTAGTGCTTATCAAATCACCAGGAAGTTTCTTGAAGTTGTTGATCTGGTCCTTCAACTTGAGCTTCTTCAATCTAGGGAAGTACCACTCAAAAAAGGCCTTTTGTAAGTCTGCACAACTAGTGATTGAACTTTGCAGGAGCTTGGATAGCCATAATACTACATTGCTCGTAAGAGATAATGGGAAGACACGAAGTCCCACAGCATCCATAGACAAATTCAGTGTTCCCAACATACTATTACAGATGAATGCCATATCGTGTAGGTGGCTACTATGTGGAACCTTCTATGGTAAGCCTGCAAATAGCCCATGGTTCTGCAACATTGAAGTAACCCACTAGAGACTGAAAACTTTGTGTCTGTTGGTAGTAGTGGCAATACTATAGCTCCAGTCACCTCCATAGCTATCGAATTCAACTTGTACTAATTCAACTGGTAAGCATTAGCACTGAAATCTTGATGCTGTGACATAATGTCCTCCAGATAAGGTGGGTTTTCATTCGTAGCATCCTCATTGTTATCTTGTTCAGAGATGCATTGGCCACGTTATTGGCGTTATCTTGAGGCTATTTTTATCAGCATTCTATGAATCTCTAGATCAAACAGAGTTAAACGATTGCCTTGACACTAAGTGTTGGGCATACACAACACCTATACCCAGAAAAAGAACAAAAACAACAAACAAAAGTATTTGTATCATAAGTGAGAGGTGAATTTAACTGTGACTTGGCCCATCTCCATAGTGTATATTACTAACCATTACCTATTAGTCCCAGTATAACCTCCCCTTGGCCCAGATTGGTTGATTAGACGAGACCACATCAATCGAATCATGTTAATTAATCTTTTTTCCTATTCATTACTACCATGGTCCAGCAAGTAACCCTGAGCGAGTTCTAATATTGGCCACCACTAAAAAACATGAAAAATGAAGAGAATTAATTAATACATGTATATACACCTTCCAAGAATCATGAATTATCCAGTTTTACTTTGTTAGTTCTTCATGGTTCCCATAAATATAGTCGTGGATTTTAATTAATACATATATATACACCTTTCAAGAATCATAAATTATTCGATTTTACTTTGTTAGTTCTTCATGGTTCCCACAAACGTAGTTGTGGATTTAGCTACTCCTGTGATGTGTATATGCAAGGATTATGAATTGAGAAGTCATAATTGAACACTTACATAATCGAATTAAGAACAAACAATCCAACTTCAATAAGAATCACAAGTTTCAAGGTAAAATTCAATCACAAGTGTTTTTAAAACCTCAAAACTATGATCATACAATTTTCTCTCTTAAAAAATTGAGTTCTCTGAGTACAAGGCGAAAACTTCTGAAACATAATCTAAAAACCCTATTTATAATATTCAATATTCAAGTCCTAATTAAATTAGAACTAGTCAGCACGTCAAACGAAAGGTCTCTTATAGTCCATATTGCATTCCACAGCTTGTAATCAGGGTCTCATACTTAGCTACTGAAAATTTGGACTTTAACTCTACAATACCCCTCTATGACTCATAAAGTGGTTTACGACCCATAAGGGGTTTTCGCCTGATGAAATTTCTGAAAGTCCAGGTCTCTGATCCTCAGGGCATGAACCATCTTCTACGACTTGTAAACCTCTCTACGTTTCATCTGCATGTTCGATGAATGAACTTTAGAAACCAGCCCCTCGCTGAAATTCTTCATTGAACCACCCTACGGCCCATAGAATGATCTACGAACTATAAAAGATCTGGTATGATAGAAAAACTCCACAACTTTTGTAATTTTCTATAAAATCATGGTCAATTTGTAATCCTGCAAATATAACACAAGAAATCATAGAACTAACTAACATCGCATTGAGAACACACAAAATTCTAAATTTTAAGCATCAAAAGTATTGCATTTGGGCAACACATCAGGGTTGTCATTATTCACATTCGTATTCTCATTTCGATTCAAAGATGCATTTGCTACTTTGTGCATTATCTTGGGCTATCCTTCTTAGTTTTCTCTTCATCTCTTGGTCAAATTGAGTCAAGGGAATGTCTCGACTTTGTGTATTGGGCATACACTACATGTATACCATGAAATAAAATAAAACTAACAAAAAATGTAAAATAAGAAAAATAAGGATTAATTTCCAAACTACTTGAATTAAACAAGTCTAGCCATATTCCCTAACAATAGAGCCAAAATCTTGATGTTGGCCAAGCTACACCTCCTTTTTAGGCTAGAATGGTTATTTTTAAGATATATAACCTATCCAAGGTTAGGGTCAAACCCACAGGGAATATGGAGACTTAGAGAAATTTAAGGTACTTTAGGTTGATTAACCTACTTATCTCCCCAAAGGAGGGGGGTTGTAACAATGATGAAAAGTAGTCCTAAACTAAAATAAGTGTTAAACCAGTAGGAAGATTAACTAGGATATTGTGTTTCGCATGATTCCCTAATTATCATTACCAGATAATTGAATTATTTTCTAGTATGTATCATGGAGAATGGTAAGTTAAGTTCACCAAACCCTTTGGGCCATGCATAAGGCGATTTTACTATATGATTTTGTTTATCCCTACAGTGTGGCATTACTAACCCTCACCTTTTGTTCCAGTACAACCTCTTCTTCGCCCAATTTAGTTGATTCGATGAGAAACATCAATCGAATCCTATTAATTAATCTCTTTTTTTATTCATTACTACCTTGATCCAGTCAGTAACACTGGATGAGTTCTAATGTTGGCCACCTTTAAAAATCATTTAATATGAAGATCATTAATCAATACATCATACACACTTTTCAAGAATTACAAATTATCAAATTTTACCTTATTAGTTTTCATGGTTCCGACAACCCTAGTTGTGGATTTAGCTACTAATTATCAATGTAGATGCAAGATTTATAAACTTGAATAACATAATTGAAGACTTACACAAGAGAATTAAGTGCAAGAAATCAAATTCTTCACCAAGAATCACAAGATTGAATTAAAAGAAAAAATAAAGTTTACAAGCGTTTCTCTCAAGCTCTCTATTGTTTTGTGTTGTTTCATAATGTTATCTTCTGAAAATTAACCTAAAAATCTATTTATAGTGTTTAAAATACAAAACCAAAATGGAATAGGATAATTGGGTTAGCAAATCTATGGGAGCTTCTACGGGCCATATAATGTTTTATGACAAGTAGTCGGGATTTCATGGATTGCTTATTCAATCTGGGGCTGTCTTCTACGATACCCTTATATGGCCCGTATAATGTTTTATGGCCCGTAGGAGGTTTCGTCTGATGACTTTTCAGCAACTCTCCACTTTCTAATCCTCAGGGCATGACACCAAATTTATCTCTCGTACAATCTTCTACGGCTTGTCTACATGTTCATAGACTTAACTTTCAAAAATCACTCTTCACTCGATATTACATAAAACTAGATCCACGATCCATAGAATTCTCTATGGACCATTGATATGCTATCAAAGTACCACACTTTGATGCTTAAAACTTGAAATTTTGAGTGTTCTCAACAGATGTTAGTAGATTTGATGTGTTTTTGTATTTATGTTACAGGATTTCAGGATTGGCATAATGTTTAGGCAAAATATGTAGAGGTTTCTGAATTTGAGGATCCATGAGACCCTTTACGGGTCGTAGAGTATTTTACGGGTCATGAAGAAGGTTTCGTGTTCAATTATAGTGAAAGATGGATTATTGAAGTTGGTTCCATAACATGCTGATAAGTCATGGAACACATTACGAGCTATAGACACAGTCTTGTACCCTAAGGACCAGAGATTGAGGACTTTCTAAAATTTTATTAGACGAAACCCCATATGGGCCGTAGAACCTTTTAGGAGCCATAGAGGGGTACCATAGAGGACAAGTCCAGAATCGAAGCAACAGTTTACAAAAGCTCGACTACAAGCCATAAATTACTATATGGCTCGTAGAGCACCTCGTGGAGCCTGCTAACCCAATTATCCTAATTTTTTTTAATTTGTATTTCAAATATTATAAATAGGTTTTTAGGTTATTTTTCTAGGAAGTCAGTGATAGAGAGTAGAAAAACATTGGAGAGATTGAGCAACACTTGTAAACCTTAATTTCATTTTCTAATTACAATTTTGTGATTCTCATTGTGTAGATGTTGTATTATGTTATTCAAATTCATGAATCTTGCATTTACACAAATCATGAGTAGCTAAATCCACACTTCTAAGATTGTGGGAACCATAAATAATTAACAAGGTAAAATTGGAAAATTTGTAATTCCTGAAAGGTGTGCATGCATGTATTAATTAATTTTCTTTATTTTAAAAATTTTTTAATGGTGGCCAATATTAGAACCCACCAAGTGTTAATGACTAGACCAAGGTAGAAATGAATAGATAGAGAGATTAATTAACAGGATTCGGTTGATGTTTCTCGTCTAATAAACTAAACTAGGCCAACAGGAGGTTGTACTGGGATAATAGGTAAGGGTTAGTAATGTCATACCGCGAGGGTGGACCAATTCACGTAGTGATGTTCGCCTCCTGGACCAAAGGGTTTGGTGAACTTAACTTACCATTCTACATGCTACACACTAGAAAAGAATTCAGTCATCTAGTAATATTGAGTTAGGGAATCATGGGGAACACAATACCCTAGTTCTTCTACATATTGGTTTAACACTTGTCTTAGTTTAGAGTTATTTTTACTAGTTATTATACAACCCCCCTCCCCTTTGGGGAGATAAGTTGGTTAATAAACTCGAATTGCAATTGAATTCTTCTAAGTCTATTATATTCCCTTGGGTTCGACCTTAACCTTGGTTAGGTTGTACATCTTGACAATGCCCACTTTAGCCTAAAAAAGAAGGTGTAGCTTGGGTGACATCAAGATTTTGGCATCGTTGCCTGGAAATGTGGCTAGACTTGTCTAATTCAAGCAATTTGGGAATTAATCCTTATTTTAATCATTTTATGCTTTTTATTATTTTTGTTTTCTTTCAGGGTATAGGTGTAGTCTATACCCAACATGCAAAGTCAAGGCATACCCTTGACTCTATTTGACCTAGAGACCCAGAGAAGACTGAGAAGAATGGCCCAAGATAATGCCAATAATGCGGCTAATGCAGCTCTGAACTGGAATGAGAATGAGAATGTAAACAATAAAGAACCATCTTATCTTGAGGATATTGCTCCACAGCCACAAGACTTAAATGTCAAAACGTATCAGTAGAATCAATATCAAATAAACCTTATGGTTATGGAGGTGACTGGAGATATTATTTTACTACCACTACCATCTGACAAAAAGTTTGCGGTTCGAGTGGGTTGCTTCAGACACTACAGAACTATGGGTTGTTTACGGGCCTACCATAAGAGGATCCACAAAGTCATCTACACAACATTGCATTTCTATGCAAGAGTATGATGGGAACATATAATTTGTCTATGGATGTTGTGGGACTTCGTGTCTTCCCATTATCTCTGACAGACAATGTAGCACTATAGCTATCCGAGTTTCCATAGAGTTCAATCACCAGTTTGGCTGAGTTGTAGAAAGCCTTTTTGCATAGGTACTTCTCGAGATCAAAGAATTCAAGTTGAAAGACCAAATCAATAACTTTGAGAAACTTCCTGGTGATATTATCAATACTAAATGGGAAAGTTTCATAAAGTGCTTTAGAAGTGTCTCAGACTACAAGTTGTTCATGATGTCGTGGTAGAGATCTTCTATCGTGCCCTAGATGAGAATAGTCAAGCTTATGGTGATACCATTATGGGGGCATATTCTTAGATAAACCATTTGCAAGGATTGTTAAAAGAATGGTAAGTATGGTCAACACTAATCGTGCATGTGGACAAAGAGACAAAACATCTACCAAAAGTTCATGTACTATTAGTACTAGTTTAGAGCAAGCTAAAATAATTAAATAGATTATGCAAGAGCTAGCTCGATTCTATATAGGTATGGAGGTGGTGATGAATAGAATTGGGAATGATTTAATGTAGTTGTCCATCAGCCTCCACGAGCACTCATGTATGATGATCCCTACTATAAGGAAGACACTTGCTTTATTGCTAATCAGATGGGGGGGGTTTCGGGGGAATGCCCAAGGGTCCAATTAGGACTATTAGTGCCAAGGTCAAGGAAACCATTAACAGAGATGGAGCATTCAAAGACAACTGCGGAGGGTACTATGACAGGAATCGGGGCTAAGACAAAGATACAAATTTGGGCCATAAAGATGGTTACAAAAATATTTCTTGTGTGCCACCACAAATTGCGATAAAGGTGCTAGTAGTTCCAGAGTTTAGGAGATATTGATCACCTATTGAAGAAAACTGAGACATCGGATGAGACTTTGAGGGGGATAAAATCTGAAATCTCTATATAAATTAGAAAATTGAGTCTCATTCTGTTTCCATCAAATAGCTTAAGCAATAGTTTGGTCAAGTGTAAACTCTACTAAATTAGAATTAGAGAGGTACACTACCTAATAACATAATTAAAAATCCAAAGAATGAAGGGCAATGCATGGGACTTACTACACGTAGTGGCAAGAGTACCATTGATTGCCAGTATATGAGAATGATGTCCCAGATAACAGTTGAAGTGAAGGATACGAATACCGAAGATGATCATGGCAATGATGGGGTGTGTGACGTTGCAAGTGCGCCACAGAAGCTGAAACCTATTCCTAGGCCTCTTTCTCCCTTCCCTCAGAGTGTTAAAAAAAGAAAAGGAGGGCAAGTTCAAACACTTTGCTCCATGCTAAATTAACTCTCCATCAACATCCCTCTCATTGTGGCATTGGATAAGATGCCAGGGTATGTAAAGTTCATAAAGAACCTGGTTATAAAGAAGCGTACTGTAAGTCAAAAGCTTTCCTAAGAGCTTTAATATTGCAGTGCAATTGCTATGAGGTGCTAGGTTCAAAAGTGAGAAGATGTTGATGCTTTTACCATACCCTGCACCATTGGAGATGTGGAGTTCACAAGGGCACTATGTGATCTCGGTGCTATCATAAATTTGAAGCCCCTTACGATCTTTAAGAAGCTAGGATTGGGAGCCCTTACTCTAATAAGCATGTTGTTGTTGATGGTTGATTGTATGGTGAAGAAACCTATGGGGGATACTCTTATGATGTGCTTATTAAAATTGAGAAATTCATACTCCCCATACACTTTGTGATCTTACATTGCGAAGTTAACCTTAATGTCCAAATCATCTTGGGAAGGCCATTCTTAGCCACTGGTCAAGCACTAGCGGATATGAAAGTTAGTTAAATTATGTTTAGATATAAAGAGGAATAACTTGTCTTCAATATTTGTCAGTCAATAAAGACGACAGGTGATCTTTAGTAAGAGGAATAGACCCTTGAGGAGGTATGAGTACTCAAGTTGTCTATGCCATCCCGCAACAATAAATTAGGCACTGTTTAGGATGCAACCCAAGGTAAAGACTAGTGCTTAGACACCCAGGTATGTCTTTTGACCTCGGTGCCTTATTTTCTACTTTTGTGTGCATTAAGGACAATGTACCTTTTTTCAATAGGGTGTGGGTAGTTATGGGCCTTAGTGAAGTTTGAGTAGCCTTGGTTTATAACTATCCCAATTTTGAATCCTAAGGGTTTTCTTGATTGTGTTCTATTTCCCCATATGAGAGTATATGTTGATAGTGTAATCAGTATCATGTGAGTGTGAGCCTAATTTGCTAAATTCATGTACTATGTTTCAATTTTAGAACTTGCCCTAGTACTCTGATTGAGAGTGTAGGTTAGTTGGATTAGGAAAGGATCTTAGGCTATTGTTCATAACAATGCACTTAGCCTAAATAACTAACCAAATGTGTGAAATATCCCTTAATCCTAATGTTTGAGCCTAACATAGTCTTTTTCTCTGTAAAAGCCTAAATAACCTAGCCTTATTAGATGTAAAATCCTGAATTGACCCTCGTCTTTCCTTGAACTTTGTGCACCTTGGATGAGGCAAAAAGCCTAAGTTGATGGTAACTACCAAAAGTGACCCTGGTTCTGAGGTTGGATAATGTGCACCTCAACTCAGTCCAAAAGCCTAAGTTGAGTATGGCTGGTGTAACGGTAAAATACAAAATGGCAGGGAAAAGATAGTGATATATAAAAAAGGAGTAAAAATCATGTACTGGGTGCAAAAAAAATAAGTAATGTCTTAGTTATGAATTACAAACAAAAATGAAGTATAAAAACAAAACAAAAGGGTGAAAAATAAAAAGAAAGCACCCAGAAAAGTTTGAAATAGGAGAAAGGGAGAATGGAATAAAAGTATCAGTGTTGATAGGGAAAAGGTGTTGAAAAATATAGTGTCAAAGAGGTCCTTTAGTCACTATTTTCCCAAAGCATAATACCAAAGCCCCTTGAGCCTACGTTACAAGCTTGTAAAGTCCTAAAGTGATCCTAGTCCAAGTAGTCAAAGATCTTAGTCATGAGTATAGGGGCAAGCATATGGTATTACGCATGATATATGAATGTCTTTTGTGAGAGTGAGTGATTTTGCACAGCTCCAAGATTATACATGAAGAAATAATTATGCGTAAAATATGGGACTTCTTTCTGTGAGCGCACTTGCATTGCATTATTAACATTAGACTTCTTTAGTGATTGTGGCTTGTTGACGGGTACCTCACTTGTCATAGTTGCATTTGACATAGGCATTGATATGTGTTAGTTTGTTGGATAGCTATATGATTTTGTTTTGAAAAGTGGTGTGGGTATCTATGATTAAGATGATAAGATGTATGTCATTAGATTGACATCTGTGTATTACTGTATTGCTTATATAGATTGAGTCTGTCGCTTGAGGACAAGCAACAACTTTATGTTGACGGCGTTGATGTGCTATCAAAGTACAGCACTTTTGATTCTTAAAACTTAGAATTTTATGTGTTCTCAATGCAATGTTAGTAGGTGTGATGTGTTTTTGTGTTTGTTTTGCAAGATTTCAAGGCTGCCATAATGTTTGCGTAAAATATGTAAAAGTTACTAAATCTGAGGACCCATGAGACCCTTTCTGGATCATGCAAAAGGTTTCATATGTAATTCTTGTGAAGGGTGGATTTCTGATGTTGGGTCTATGAACATGCAGACGAGTCGTGGAACACTTTACGAGCGACATACCTAGTCTCATACCTTCAGAACTAGAGATTGAGGACTTTCTGAAATTTCATTAGATGAAACACCCTATGGACCATAGAACCTTTTACGGTCCATAGAGGGGTATCATAGAGGTCAAGCTCAAAATCAAAGTAATAGTTCACGAAAGCCTGACTATGAGTCATAAATTACTATATGGCCCGTAGAGCACCTCGTAGAACCTGCCAACCCAGTTATCCTATTCTGTTTGGATTTGTATTTTAAAAATTATAAATAGGTTTGTAGGTTATTTTTCTAGGGAGTAAGTAATAGAGAGCAGAAAAATATTAGAGAGATTGAGAAACACTTGTAAACCTTAACTTCATCTTTTAATTATAATCTTGTGATTCTCATTGAAGCTTTGGATTTTCTTGTACTAAATTTCATTGTGTAAGTGCACTATTTTGTTACTCAAATTCATGAGTCTTATATTTATACAAATAATGAGTAGCTAAATCCACAATAGGTTGTACGAACCATGAAGAACTAACAAGGTAAAACTGCATAATTCAAAATTCTTGAAAAGTGTGCATGCATGTATGAATTCTTTCTTTTCATTTTGAATATTTTTTAATAGTGGTTAACATTGGAACCCACCTAGCAGTAATGACTGGATCAAGGTAGTAATGAATAGGAAAAGAGATTAATTAACAGGATTCAATCGATGTTGCTCATCTAATCAATCGAACTGGACCAAGGGGAGGTTGAACTGGGACAATAGGTATGGGTTAGTAATGTAACACTACGGGGATAGACAAAATCACATATTGAAATTCATCTCTCACCTGGGCCAAAGATTTGGTGAACTTAACTTACCGTTCTACATGCTGCACACTATAAAAGAATTTGGTTTTCTGGTAATACTAAGTTAGGAAATCATGGGGAACATATTAACCTAGTTCCTCTCCACATTGGTTTGACACTTGTCTTAGTTTAGAGTTATTTTTACTAGTGATTTTACAAAAAAAAAAACTTTGGGGAGATAAGTTGGTTAATAAACTCGAATTGCAATTGAATTCTTCTAAGTCTATCATATTCCCTTAGGCTCGACCCTAACCTTAATTAGGGTCTATATATTGACAACGACTGATTTAGCCTCAAAAACGAGGTGTAGCTTGCACGACAACACCCCTAAAAGGTCTTATGGAACCTTTGCTTCAGTAAAATTTGCACAATTAGCCCAAAAATTATGCTAACCCTGTAGTGCTACAAAACAAACATAAAAATTAAGAACACACAAAAGTCCAAATTTTAAGCATCAAAAGTGTTGTATTTTGATAGCGCATCATGAAGAACAAGTATCCTTTGCCAGGGATAGCTGACCTATTTGATCAACTATAAGGGGCTAGTCACTTCTCAAAAATTGACCTTCGGTATGGATATCATTAATTGAGGATAAGAGAGTGTGATATTTCCAAAATGGCTTTCCAAATAAGATATGAGCATTTTAGATTTGTGGTGATGTCATTCAGTCTAACTAATGCTCTACCCATATTTATAGATCTCATGAATAGGTTCATTAAACCCTACCTCGACATATTTATGGTAGTGTTCATTGATAATATTTTGATTTATTCCCAAAGTGAAGAAAAGCATGCCAAGCATCTAAGGGTAGTGTTGCAAATTTTCTGGGAAGAAAGGTTAATTCCCTAGTTCGATAAATGTGAGTTTGGTTGAAGGAGGTGGACTTCTTAGGGCATATGGTATTGGGTGAAGTTATTAAAATGGATCCAAAAAGGCAGAGGTGATAAGGAATTGTCCTAGGCCTTTGACTTCAATAGATATTAGGAGTTTCTTGAGCTTGGCGGGTTACTATCTAAGATTTGTGAATGGTTTCTCTTCAATTGCTTCATCCTTGAAAAAGTTGACCCAAAAGAAGGCTAAATTTATATGAGTCAATGAATATGAAAGAAGCTTCCAAACTTTGAAACATATTCTTACATCCGCTCCTATTTTGACCCTACCAAAAGGGTTAGAAGGGTTTGTGGTGTATTGTGATGCTTCACGAGTTAGCTTGGGGTGTGTGTTGATGCAAAATGGCAAAGTCATCTCTATGCTTCTAGGTAACTAAAGGTTCATGAGCACAATTGCCCCACCCATGATATTATATTAGTGGCCTTAGTATTTGCCTTGAAGATATGGTGTCACTATTAGTATTGGGTTCATGTGGACATGTTCACCGATCACAAGTGTCTCCAATATGAGTTCACCCAAAGAGATTTAAATTTGAGGAAAAGGAGATGGTTGGATTTCCTTAATGATTATGAAATGAGCATGTATTAACATTTGAGCAAAGCTAATGTGGTAGTTGATGCCCTAAGTAGGGTGTCTATGGATAGTGTGGCTCATGTAGGGGATATCAAGAAAGAATTGGCAAGAGAGGTCCATCGGTTGGCTAGGTTGGAGGTTAGATTAAATGAGATCGAAAATGGTGGAGTGGTGGTGATAGATGGTTCTAACTCTTCCTTGATCGAAGAAGTCAAATCTAAACAAGATCTTGACCCTACTTTGGTGGAATTAAAATCATTAGCAAGAGATGGCAAAATGGAGGTTTTCTCCCAAGAAGGAGATAGTATGCTTAGGTAACAAGGAATATTGTGTGTGCCCGATGTCGATGAATTGAAAAACTTAATCATGAAAGAGGAACATGATTCCTCTACTCTATTCACCCTGAGTTCCACCAAAATATATAAAAATTTGAGAAAAGTCTATTGATGGGGTCGTATGAAGAGGGATATTGCCAAGTTCGCGACTAGTTGCCATAGTTACCAACAAATCAAGGCCAAACATCAAAGGTTGGGTAGCGTAGCACAAGATAGTGAGATTCCTACTTGAAAGTGTTAGAAGATCAACATGGACTTTTTGATTGGCTTGCCTAAGACTAGAAAGCATTTTGATTCCAATTGGGTCATCGTTGATAGAATGAAGAAATTGACTCACTTCCTATCAGTTAAGATGACTTATAGAGCTGAAAACTATGCTAAGTTGTATATTCATGAGTTGGGAAGAGTGTGTGGTTTTCCATTGGCTATTAATTTGGATCGCGATGCTCAATTCACATTTTGGAAGTCTTCCCAGAACGGCCTCGGTAGCAAAGTAAAGCTTAGCACAGCTTTTCACTCATAAATGGATGGCCAAGCCGAAAGGACCATTCAAACTGTTGAGGATATGCTAAGAATTTGTGTTAGAGTTTTATGGTAGTTGGGATGAGCATCTTCCACTTATAGAGTTCGCCTATAACAATAGCTATCACTCTAGCATTGGAATGGCTCCCTTTAAAGGTTTGTATAGGAGGCATTGTAGGTCTCCAATCAGATGGTCCAAATTAGAGGACATGGCCTTGTTGGGTCTGGACTTAGTTATGGAAGCTTTGAAGAAAGTGAGGATGATAAGGGAGAGATTAAAGGCATCCCAAAGTTGGTAAAAGTCCTATGCTGACACTAGAAGAAGAGACCTTGAATTTGAAATTAATGATTGGGTACATCTAAAGGTTTCACCAATGAAGGGCATGGTTCATTTTGGAAAGAAGGGGAATTAAGCCTTAGGTATGTAAGACCTTATCGGATCTTAAGACTTGTTAGTAAAGTCGCATATGAATTAGAGTTGTCTATGGAGATGAGTATGGTTCATTAGGTTTTCTATCTCTCCGTGTTGAGGAGGTTATGGGGGATTTTAATTCCGTTATACACTTAGAGGTGGTCAATATGGAAGATAACTTGACCTATAAGGAAGTCTCGATAGAAATATTGGATAGGCAAGTCAAGTAGTTGAGGAACAAGGGCATGCCCTCCGTCAAAGTCCTTTGGAGGAACCAAAAAGTTGAAAGCTCCACTTGGGATGTCGAAGCCGATATAAAAAAATGATACCCCTATCTATATCATTCTACTAAAGCTTGAGGTACTATGACTTATTCCAATTAAGAACCTCTCTTTCTTGTATGTCATTTTCATGTCATCTATGAATAGTTATGTGATTTGGAGATTGCATTGTAAATATTATTTGAAACTTGATTTAAAGATTTGCATGGTGCATATGTTACATTTGGTATATAATACATGTATTCCATTCATTTGAGCTTGTGTTAGTAACATTCAAGAATGAATGTTCTAAAGGGGGAGGTATTATAAGGCCCTACCCAAGAGAAGTACAAAAGTGCAAGAAAAGAGTCTTGAAAATTATTTGAGTGCTAGTTGTTATAAGGGGACTTATGAGCTATAAAATTGTTCCATGGCCTATAAGTGGTGGTCGCGAGTTGAAGGTCAGACTAGGTTAAATTTAGGATGCTTTGGGATTCAAGTGACTTATCAGATAGCCCATAAATTCTTTTACAAGTTGTAGGTTGTGTCATGGCATATGAATCAGAGGAGAGTTTCTAAAATTCTAAAATGTTATCAGACGAAACCCCTATCTATGACTCGTAGGGTTGACCACCACCCACAAAAGGGGTCTCTGGTCTCGTCTGGCCAGATTTTTAAAGGGGTAAATTTTACCTTTCCTATTTTTTAATGCCCAAGCTATATCTTTTTGTCCTTCAAATGGCCCCTTATCAGTATATATAACCCTAGTCAACTCATTCTCTTCCATTCCAAAATATTTTTAGATCCCAAACACTGTTAATCCTTCTTCAAGGTTTCAAGCAAGAAGGATAAGCTAGTGTTTCAAGTTCCTCTCCCTTCAAATCATATTTCCCCCATTAAAATCATATCAAGGTATGTGCATTTTGATTGTGGGGACCTCTCCTCCATAAGCTCAACTATTCCTCTCCTCTTTGTGATTTCTCAAGTTATGGTATTACATGGTGATTTTATGAAACCTCTTATATAGTGATAATATGGAATATTTTATGTTGATATGCCTATGTATATGATTAATTATTGAAAAGTCATGTAAAATTTTTGGGTTTTTATGAGTGTTTGATGATGCCCTAATTGAATTTAATATGTTTTAGTAGGTTCTTTAAATTTGAATAAGTGATTTTATTTTGTAAATCTCATGGCATTTACTCATGATTTGCATGGTTTTAAAGTTAGACATCTACCCACCATGGTTTGAGTAAAGATGTATACCAAGCTTCTATGATTGTGAAGGTCGTATGGCAAGTCATGTGAAACTATGAATAATATGAATTTTGAAAGGACTATTATGCATGTTATGAGACATGAAGATATTGTGAAAGTTAAGAAAGCTATGAAGCCCTATATTTATGGTAAGAAGCTTTAGTTTTGATGACCTACTCTATGAACTATGATAACATTATGATGCTTTGCACATTATGGCAACAAGTATGATTTGAGTATTCCTTGGGATTGTGACTTAGCACCGAGTGGACCTTTGTAGAAAACCATTGTCCCATAACTATGTTGCCACCATAGGTTTAAGAATTAGCTAATAGATCCATATAGCTTAAGTTGCATGATTGACCAAAATGGATGGTGTTCCTGTACGACACGTGTGAAACAAATACCAAAAAATGTGGTATCCTCGTAAGGTTAATAAGATGTGTATATCAAAATGGGTGGAATTCTCGTAAGGTGATTATGAAGAACTTTCTGAAAAGGATGGTGTTCCCGTAAGGTGAGTGTTTTGTTTACCCTGGCAAGGTAGACCACTCATAGTCTGGTGTGGAGTGAACATATTGCAAGTAGTAACTCGCTTGGTCTTACATGTTAGTTATGGTCCCTTCGCATATATATATGCTACACAATACCTTATGCATGTTTGACCATGACATTGAGCATGCATGACATATTAAGCTTATATTCATTGATTATGATTATGCATATTATTTAATTATGGCTTGTTTTCTTGTTACATTTGCACGCCGCATGCTTAATAAATTCCAAGTACTAACACATACTTTTGCCTAAATAATCTAACCATGTAGGGATCAAAATTCCTTTCCATCCTCCTCCTCCATGTGGCTAGATGGTTTAAATAGAGATTTTCTATTACTTAGTCCTCCACTTCTGGGGATAATATCTTCTTATTTCCATGCCTTATTTAGATCTTATCTCTGTTTGATAATGTCTTTTGAGGGTAAGACTAGGAGATATCTTGGCCCCTATTCTATTCATGATTAGAGCTATTGGTGGATATTGTTATAACTATGTATGATTGAGCTTGAATCACTTTGCTATGTAACTTTTGAAGATTTCTCTTACTCCTCATTCCCTTTTGTGCTTTTTGTATGATGATGGTGATGATGAGGCGAAAGTCCTAAGTCCCTAATTGCCCCCATAGAGTGAATCATATTTACTCGCCCCCTTAAATTTATTTGCTACATGATTCATGCTTATCCTCTTCCCTATAGCATCCCCATATTGTGAGTCCAAAGCCCTGTTTACCCATAGAAATTATATGCTACATATCTATTTTACTTTAATACTTCTACAAAGAAAAGGATGTGTTACGTATGTTTAAGAGGCTTGTTCGGGACCAATTTTGGGTTTTTATTCACCGTGTCACATCAAGGACCTTGGCTTGGGGCATGATCGGACCATAACCTACATATGAGACCATGTGTGTTACTACATAGAATCCAACATAACCCCCCTATGTTGGTACGGAGATACCACTTGTCGGGTGGAACTCTGTCACTTAGCATTAATCATACTATAACATGATTGGCCTATATCGATCCACTAACCTAGCCTACAAGGGTACTTATTGCGGTACATAGTTAATGGGGGCAAAGAGTTGCTTCTAGTGTTCCTTTACAGATCCCCACGTCAATGTTAGGGCATTATGGTCTGATTAAGGGCCTAAAAAAGCACCAAAACAATACAATTTAGGTTTAGGATTGGCGAAAAGGACAAAATTTCCCTTCATTAAACTATCGGGCTTAACCCATGAGACCTTGATTACGGGCCGTGGATGGAACCATGAGCCATGATTCCCATCGTCTTATTCTCCTTTTTTGATATTCAAAAATTGGTTACCAACCAATAACAACGAAACCTCTATCTATAGGTTGTACATCTATTCACGGGTCGTTGATCGCCATGTGGAGTTCTTCCACTCTTAGCAAAATTCTCACTTTCCTAGACTCCCATCTACAAAGGTTGATTCATGATTGGGACTACAGGTTGTCTTGTTAATCATGGTTCACCTTCCAGAAACTCCAAATTTCCTTCATGTTTAGAACTTATACCTATGAACCTATCTACGGTCTATTTTTCCATCCATGGGCTGTGAATAGCTTCGTGAACCACTTTACACCTAGAAACATTTTAAATATTTTGAAGGTTCCATCTACGAGCCTGGTCTACTACTCATGGTCTAATCTATGGGTCGTAGACTAACCCTGGGTATCAGTCCAACTTTTCTACACTTTTTAGATATATCATCCCCTTGGGAACATTCATTCCTGAATATACTTAAACGTAGGCTCTAAGGAGTTAAATATCAACTAAAAACTCAGCATGCTTGCAAATATGCAATTTAAACATCTTTTCATGAAATTCTTAAAATCCATACTCAATATATGTCTCAAAAGACTCCATCAACATAGAAATGAGTGTATGCATCATGCAAAAACTAAAATACAAGAAATTGGAGTTTTTTCGCAAGAATCACTTAATACCTTAGGCTTGAGTAAAGTGAAATAGATATGGGTAACGCTTTATCATGTTCACTTTCCTTCCCATGTGGCACCCTTAACTTGATTATTTCTCCAAAGCACTTTAACATATGCAACTTCCTTGTTCCCTTAGCTTCTTTACTTGCTGGTCTAAAATTTCAACCAGTACCTCATCATAACTCATGTTTTCTATGTTCATATCTTCCAAGAGAACTATTGAGTTTGTATCGCCCATAAATGTAAGAACCCAGTTTTCATGAAACTTTATTGGCGCTTAAATTGAGTTTCTGGAGGTATGTGATCCATGGGAAATGCTTGTGTATGACTTTAGATTTCTTAAGAAAAGATTTGAAGCTTAGTGGCTGTGGAAAGCATCCCAACCTTTTAGCTAAGAAATTAGCTAAGGTTGGCATCACAAGGACTCTGCACGGGTTGTGTGTCACTATATGAGCCATGTGTATCTCGTGTGACCTCACATGAGCCGTGGAGAGGTGGTCCCATGAATATCTCATTCTAAAATAGCTATCTAAGTGTGAAATCACCATCTTGGAACTTGCATCACTTGTGCAAATGACCAAACTGTTCGTATGAGCTTGCATAACTCGTGTTCCCGTCAGTGGAGTTGAATGTGTCTGGAATGTTGGCCAAGGTGAGCTCCACAGCCCACTACATGGTCCGTGTGGCTTCACATGAGCCATGTGGCTCTTTAACATGACCCATGGGCACTTTTTGAAGCTCATTTCATTAATGGTTGTCTCATAATTTAAGTAATCCTAAGGGTCATTTATGACTTTCTAACCTATCCTAAACCCTTGAAAGGACCAGTACTCATCTATTCTTATTCAAATTCATTCCTTACACTTAGAGTATTCAAATTCTCTCATCTAAAATACTCCTCTCAAGTGAGCCATTAGAGATTAGCTCGAAGCTTAAGGAAGGGTCTTCTTCTTCAATCAATTTCTTCTTGATTCTTCTCAATCATATAAGGTATGTGGTATTAATTTATGGCCCCTTTCAACCATGAAGACCCCAAACTCTTTTACTCTTGATTTATAAAATTAAGCTTACTTTAAATATGGGTCTTTTAAATTATTGTTCATTTGATTCAATTGAGATATGAGCTATATTTAATTGATGTTTTTAAGGTGATTTATGCCTTAATATGTTGAATTACATTGATATTATGAGGATTTGAATGTGAATTGTACCCTTCAAATGTTGATTTATGCATGGGTGATCTTAAGTATGATTTAAATATAAATTTCTTCATGGATTTACTTGAATTTCATATTGTATTGTTGATTTTTGTATGAATCGCTATTGCATAATCTATTCTATCATCATTCATGACATATACATATATGAGCATTAGTTTTTATAAGATTATGAAGTAGGTTATGACCCAAGTATTTTTATGAATATGATTTTCATAAAAATATGGTTATGATAAGAATGTGATCATCTAATGTCTATGATATGGCATTTTGAGAAATTATGGGTATTTAATAGGTCAAATAGTTGCTTCTACGGTTCCCTTATTGAACCTCATCTAAATGCCTCAGTTGGTGCTAAGTCATCCTACAGAATCTTTAAACATACACTTAGTCAAATTACGATACTTAGAATCATTAGTAGTAATCTCAAGAGTAGCTTAAAACTTAAGGAACCACCAAGTGAGAATTATCCTTTTAGCTTGGGACCTTTATAAACATATTTTAGGGTATTGTCAACATACTTATATCTTTAAAAATTATCACTTTAAAACTTTTCTTTTATGCCCTAATCATTATCATATATCATTCAAGACTTGACTTGTAACTTAGTGGATTACCTATTAGAAATGGCTTATATGATTCGGTTATGATATAATGTGTATATATGTTATGATATGGAAATGTGGAGGATCTTAAGTCCCGTTTTGATCCCATAAAGTGAGTTATACTTACTCGCCCCTTAGTCTTTACGTGTTGTGTGTTATGTGAATCCATGTTAATCGTTATCCCTATGACATCCCCATATCAGGAATCCTACTTTTCTGTCCCTTAGAATTATGTGTTTACTATATTTAATACACTTTCAAACCAATGATGTAAATATGGATACTTTGAGGCTTTTTTGGGGACCCTCGGTTCCCATTCATGATGTCACCCCCAGACCCTGCGTTCAGGTCATGACAAGCTTGTCATTGGAGTACTAGGTTTATAAATGATCCTCAGAGTCTAACATGTCGCATTGAGTAGAGTCCTACTCATGGGTGTGAAGTGCATCATGCTTATGAGTAGGAGGCTATGATGGCATTCTAAGAATTGTCTTACTTTTTCATATCTTATGTTATGCTTTGAATCGTATATTAAGGTTTCCTAATCCTAACGATGCCCTTGCTACATTACAAAAGATGTCTCCACGTAGAGTTCCAATCTTGGTAAATGAGGACCAAGCTTCTCAAGGGACTATGGAAGACCCTATCACTAATGGTGAATTCCATACTGCTATAGATATGCTTGCCCGAGTGGTGACCACTCAGACTAGACTGGCTAATCTTTCTCCCTGTGGTCCTACTCTGGCTGCTAGTGTGAGAGATTTTACTCGGATGAATTCTTTAGAGTTTTATGGATCAAAGGTTTATGAGGATACTCAAAAGTTCATTGATGAGCACTCTAAGATGTTGAGTATTATAGAAGTAACTTCTAAGGAGAAGGATGAGTTAGCTACTTATCAGTTGAAGGATGTGGCCTAACTATGGTGCACTCTCTGGTTGATGGAGAGGATCTGTGGTAATGGTGTTAATTGAGATGAGTTCAAGTTTGTATTTTTGGATCGTTTCTTCCCTCTTAAACTTAGAGAAGCTAAGATGACCAAACTTATCAACCTCAAACAAGTGTTACGAGTGTGAAGGACTATGCCATCAAGTTCATAAAGCTCTATAAGTATGCTCTTATGTTTATGGTTGACCCTCGTGCAAGAATACACAAGTTCAATTCTAGTACCTCTGATTTTGTTATGAAATAATGTCGTACAGCTATGCTTATTCAAGATATGGACATCTCTAGGGTCATGACATATGAGAACAAATTGAAGGATAAAAGCTCAAGGAGAAGAGGGTGCATGATGCTAAGAGGGCCCGTTATGATGGTGAATTCTCCGACTCCAAGGGTGGTGGTTATGATCATTTTCAACAGGGCCAAGGTTCTAATGTAAAGTTTGTCAATGCTAGAGTGCCTCCTCCCAAGGCATCGATTGGTGGTGGACCATTACTTCTCGGGTGTGACAGGTGTGGAAAGAATCACACATGTGCTTGTTAAAGAGAAATAGGTGCATACTTTGGGTATGGTGATAGGATCCACAAGGTTGCCAATTGTCCTAAAGTTGTTTAGATGATCCAGGGTCAGGTGGCTTAAGGTGATCAAGGCCAGCAAAGAGATGCACAAGGTGGTGTCACCAGGCACAACAAGTTCTGTGCTTTGCATGCTTGCCAGGAAGTTGAGAGTACTCTGGATGTTATACCTGGTATGTTAAAGTCTTTGATTTTTATGCTTATGTTTTGCTTGATCCAGGTACAAATTTATATTTTATGACTCCTCTCTTATGACTCCTCTATTGTTGAGCAAAGAGTTTATCGAGGTTGCCCTATTTCTATGTTGCATAAAGTCTTTCATGTGATCTTTTGAAAGTTGAGATGTATGATTTTGATATTATTCTTGATATGGATTGGTTCCATGCTTCATATGCCTCTATAGATTGTAGAACTCAGAAGGTTCAAGTTTCGGTTATTGGGTGAGCCCATTATTGAATTGAAGGGTAGTGACTCCGCTATTAAAGGTCAATTTATTTCCTACCTCAAGGCCCGAAGGGTGATTTCTAAGGGGTATATCTATCATATTGTAAGGGTTAAGGATGTGGAGTCTAAGTCACCTACTCTTGAATCAGTTCTGGTGATGAATAAGTTTCTTGATGTGTTTCCCAAAGATTTGCCTGGTATTTGTCCCGAAAGAAAAGTAGGATTTGGCATAGATTTTCTCCTGGATACTCAACCTATCTATATTCCTTCTTATTTGAAATTAATTGAGTTGAAGGAACTGAAAGATCAGTTGAAGCACTTGTTGGAGGAAGGCTTTATTAGGCCAAGTATATTGTCATGGTGTTCTCCATTATTATTTGTAAGAAAGAAAGATGGGTCTCTTCGAATATGCATTGATTATAGGAAACTGAATAAGGTGACCATGAAGAATAAGTATCCATTGCCAAGGATCAACGACTTGTTTAATTAACTCGGGAGTATTACATTCCCAAAATAATTTTTCAAACTAGATATGGGCACTTTAAATTTGTGGTGATGTCATTTGGTTTGAATAATGCTCTGGTTGTTTTTATGGATCTTATGAATCCGATGTTTAAGCCATTTCTTAATTGTTTTGTGGTTGTCTTCATCGATGTTATCCTTATTTATTCTGAAGTGAGCGGCAGCATATAGATCATTTAAGGTTGGTTCGTCAGATATTCAGGAACAAGGAATTATATGCTAAATTTAGTAACTGTGAGTTTTGGTTGGGTTAGATAGATTTGCATGGTCATGTGGTATCCAGTGATGGTATTAAGGTTGACCCAAAGAAGACTGAGGCAGTGAAAAATTGGCCTAGACCATTGACTCCCTCAGATATTCAAAGTTTTCTTGGGTTGGCTAGTTATTATAGAGGTTTTATTGAAGGTTTCTCATCTATTGCATCTTCATTGACCAAGTTGACTCAAAAGAAGGACAAGTTTGTATGGTCGGATGAATATGAGAAGACTTTTCAAACTTTGAAAGATAAGCTTACATCGGCTCCTATTTTGACTCTATCTGATGGTTTAGTTGGATTTGTGGTATATTGTGATGCTTCACGAATTGAGTTGGGTTATATACTTATGCAATATGGTAAGGTAATTAATTATTTACTAAGGCAATTGAAGGTGCATGAGCATAATTACCTGACTTATGATGTTGAGTTATCTATTGTGGTATTTGCTTTGAAACTTTTGAGTCATTATTTGTATGGAGTTCATGTTGATATTTTCGCCAATCACAATATTTTGTAATATATGTTCACCCAAAGGGATCTCAACTTGAGGCAAAAGAGGTGGTTGGAACTCCTTAAGGACTATGACATAAGTGTTTAGTATCATCTCGGCAAGTCAAACATTATAGCCGACACTCTTAGTAGATTGTCTATGGTGAGTGTGGCTTATGTTGATAAAGGGAAGAAGGAGCTGGCAGAAGATGTTCACTGTTTGACTAGGTTGGCTGTTAAGTTGCCTGACTCTAATGAGAGTGGTATTCATGTTCACAATGGGGCAGAATCTTATGTGGTTGTTGATGTCAAGGCTAAGCAACATCTAGATCTCTCATTGGTTGAGTTGAAGAAGTTGGTTGCCGAAAAGAAGATAGAGGTTTTCTCCATAGTAGGAGATGGTGTGCTTCGGTATCAAGATCGATTATGTGTCCTGAATGTTGATGATCTTAAGAGGGTGATCATGAGTAAGAACCCTAACTCTTATTATTTCATTCACCTAAGATCTAACAAAATGTATCGAGATTTGAGGGAAGTATATTGGTGATATGGTATGAAGAAAGATATAGCCAAGTTTGTATCTGAATGTCCTAATTTTCAATAGGTGAAGGTAGAGCACCAAAGGCCCAGAGGTTTCGAATCAAGGCATTGAGAGTCCTACTTGGATGTGGGAAGATGTGAACATGGACTTGGTCGTTAGTTTGCCTCGCACCTGAAAGCAATTTGACTCAATTTGGGTTATTATTCATCAAATGACTAAATTGGCTCATTTCCTACCAATCAAGACTACCTTTAGTGCTGAAGATTATGCAAGATTATATATCCAAGAGTTGGTGAGGTTGCTTGTTGTGCCTAGGTCTATGATATCAGATCATAGCACCCAATTTACTTCTTACTTATGAAGATCATTTCAAAGAGGACTTGGTACTAAGGTGAAGTTAAGAACCATTTTTCATCCTCAAAATGATGGACAAGCTGAAATGACAATTCAACTTTGGAGGACATGATGAGAGCTTGTGTGTTGGAATTCAAGGGTAATTAGGATGATCATCTTCCACTTATTGAGTTTGCTTATAACAATACCTTTCATACCAACATTTGTATGGCACTATTTGTATATAGTAGAAGATGTAGATCTCTGGTGGGATGGTTTGAGTTGGGAAAGATGGATTTGATTGGCCCAGATTTGGTGATGGAAGCAATGGAGAAGGTGAATTTGATTAGGGAGAGGCTAAAGACAGCTCAAAGTCATCAAAACTCTTATTTGGATGTTAGAAAGAGGGATCTTGAATTTCTTGTGGGTGATTGTGTGTATGTGAAGGTATCACCTATGAAGGGTGTAATGTATTTTGGTAAGATGGTCAAGTTGAGTCCCCAATATGTAGGGCTTATGAGATGTTGAGCAGATTGGGATTGTGACTTATAGGTTGGATTTGCCTTTGGATTTTAGTTCTATTTACCAGGTTTTCCGTGCGTCTATATTGAGGAAATTGATTAGTGACCCTAGTACCATTGTGCCTTTGGAAGGTGTTGATGTTGAGGAGAACTTGTCTTATGAAGAAGTCTCGACTGAGATCTTGGATAGGCAAGTGAAGTTCGTAACAAGGATGTGGTTTCGGTTAAGGTACTTTGGAGAAATCAACATATGGAGAGTGTTACATAGGAAGAGGAGTTGGACATGATGAAATGATATTCCCATCTTTTCTAATCTACTAAGGCCGAACATATTAGGTTCTTCCTATTCTAAGTTTTCCTAATTCTTTTACTCTTCTATTTCATGACATGATATGTATACATGTATACAAACATGATTTAAAGATGTTTTGAATGACTTAAGAATGTTTTAATATGAGTTTTAATGACTTTATGATTTTCAAGTGATGAAATATACATTGTATCTTGTGTTTGGATGTTTTATGTTCAAGTCAAGTCTTTCAAGCCCTGTTCTAGCATATTCGAGGATGAATGTTCCCAAAAGGGAGATGATGTACTGACTTGAACTTTGTATAACATTAAAGGTGCTTGAAATTTGGTTCCAGAAAGATTTTACCAAGGTTACATCTTATGGGCACTACCACGGGTTGTATGGAGGGGCCTTAAGGTGACCCTTGGCCTTGTGTATCAAGTGTTGGCCTTAACTTGGAGTTTAAGACCAAGGTATGAACCATATGAACCCCACACAATTTGTGTGGCACTTTATGGACCGTGTGGTAGCTTGTGTGAGTGGCCTTGGCCTTGAAAACCACATTTTGGCCAAGGCTTAGACCGCATGAACCCCTCACGGACCGTTTACCTCTTCACGGTCCGTATGGGCTTTCGTATGGGCGTTGATGTGAAAATTTTTTAAGTATGGAATCACTGTTTTGGAACTTTATTAGTAAAATAATTTCTAAGTGAGGCTTCAAGGAAGGACATATGGCCCGTGTGCCTTTGTACGGACCGTGTGACCCTTGTATAAGACCCCTAGTAACAATTTTTATTCCATTTCATTAATGGTGTTCTCATAATTATAGCTACTCCTAAGGGTCTTTTGTGACTTTCTATGCTATCCTAAGACATTAAAATGACCTATACTCTTCTTCTCTCATTCAAATTCATTCTTACACTTAGAATTATACTCAAGCTCACTATTAAGAACTTCTCTCAAGAACTCTAGTGAAGGCTTAGCTTGGGGGTTAAGGAAAAGTTCTCCTCTTCATCAAATTCTTCTTGTTTCTTCTTTGTGAACTAAGGTATGTGTAATTGATTCATGGTCCCCTTTTAATCATGAAGACTCCAAAGTCTTTTACACTTGATTTTATCAAAATTAAGCTTATTTTAAACATAGGTCTTTTAGATTATTATTTATTTGATTCATTGAGATATAGGGTGTGTTTTATTATTGTTTTTAAAGTGATTTAAGCCCTAATATGTTGAATTGCATAAATATTATGAAGATTTTAATATGCATTGTTACTTTGAAGTTTGATTTAAGCATGAGTAACCTAAATTGTGGTTTAAATGTGAATTTACTTGTGCATTTACTTGAATTTCATATTTGTATTGTTGATTTGTGTTTGAATCTGTATTGCTCATGCTATTCTCACATCATATATGCATTCATGAGCATTGAATTTTGATGAAAATAATTTGGTAAGTTAAGCTCATATATAAGGTTATGACAAGAATGTGATCACATAAATGTCTATGACATGGCTCTTTACACATTTTGAGTGTTTATACCATCTTGATATATGTGAATGAGCTATTTTTATGCATGAAAAGTATGATTCGAAGTATGATTTGGCTTTTGAGCCCAAGTGTGAATGATTATGAAGAATGTTTGGCTTTTAAGCCCAAGAATGCATTGAATGATTTGAAATAACTTGCACTTTTTTTGAAAGCATATATACATATATATATATATATATATATATATATATATATATATATATATATTCTTATAGGATGATGAATTAGCACCGATGAGATTGGAGGCATCAAGGTTATTCCCAAGGTCCTCTTTTTTCCTCTTGAACTATGTACCCGCACAGATATTTGATATGGTAACCCGTACCAAAATGGGAGTACCCATAAAGTGCATTTACAACTTTGATATGATATGATATGATGTGAAAATTCTACCCAAAATGGGAGTGCCCGTAAGGAAGGTTATTTCTTCGAAATGAGGGTGCCCGTAAGGAGATGTATGGTTTACCTTTGGCAAGTAGACCACCTCTTTTCTAGAGTGGAGATAACATTAGGATTCTAAGTAATAGCTTGTTTCATCTTAAATGTCGGTTGAGGCCTTATCCCCTCTTTATATAAGCATTATACATTCATGTATAATGGATTTCATGGCATATCGTTATACTACTCTTCTTTGGATATATATTTTCTTTATATTATATGTCTTTGTCATCTAACATTAGATACAGGTTTGACAAGTCATGTGCATTATATATATATATATATGTATGTATGTATATATTCTTATGGGATGATGAATTAGCACCGATGAGATTGGAGGCATCAAGGTTATTCCTAAGGTCCTCTTCTTTCCTCTTGAACTATGTACTCGCACAGATATTTGATATGGTAACCTATATTGAAATGGGAGTACCCATAAAGTACATTTACAACTTTGATATGATGTGAAAATTCTACCCAAAATGGGAGTGCCCGTAAGGAAGGTTATTTCTCCAAAATGAGGGTGCCCGTAAGGAGATGTATGGTTTACCTTTGGCAAGTATACCACCTCTTTTCTGGAGTGGAGATAACATTAGGATTCCAAGTAATAGCTTGTTTCATCTTAAATGTCAGTCGAGGCCTTATCCCCTCTTTATATAAGCATTATACATTCATGCATCATGGATTTCATGGCATATTGTTATACTACTCTTCATTGGATATATATTTTTTTATATTATATGTCTTTGCCATCTAACATTGGATACAAGTTTGACAAGTCATGTGCATTACATGCCTCCAAACTTAGTATACTCAAACGTACTAATGTATACTTTTTACCTGCATGATTTAACGATATAGGGACCAGAGACTACCTTTATCCACCGTGTAAATGCTAGATAAGATTTGAGAAAGTTTTGTGGTGAGTCACATCTTTCAAGTACAAACTACCATCTATCTACCTTATGTTGCTTCTATTTTGCTATTTACTTTTAGAGTGAGCTGGGGATATGTCTTGGCCCTTGATCTATTCTATGACTAGAGGCATTGGTAGACATCTTGTACACTCTTGAACGGGTATATGTTATGTGATGATATTTGGAGATTATGATAGCTACCTATTAGATATGGCCTAAATGATTTGGTTATGATATGATGTATATATATGTTATGATGTAGAAATGTGGAAGATCCTAAGTCCCATTTTCTCCATAGAGTGAGTCATACTTACCTGCCCCTTAGTCTTTACTTATTTTGTGTTATGTGAATCCATGTTTATCCCTATTCCTATGACATCCCCATAGCATGAGTCCTACTTTCTTGTTCATTAGAACTATGTGTTTACTATCTTTAATACGCTTTCGAACTGATAATCTGAATATGGATACTTTGAGACTTGCTTGGGACTCTCGGCTTCCCATTCACCATGTCACCGCTAGACCGTATATATGGGTCATGAAAAAATGGGATTCTACTAGCAGTCTCATCCTCTAGCTAATGGGGGATTTTTTGCACTCATTCCAAAGTCCACTTGGTGCTGAGTATAACTCTTACAGAATAATCACAAGTATAATCATAGTGTCATCCAGTATGTGGAGGTTTTCTAATAATCTATCTCATAAGCATTAAGAACATTAATAGTCATCATAATGGTAGCTCCTGTGTCTTTTCTAAGCCTATACTACGCCTATCATCATCTCATAATCATTGCTAGGTGGGGGACTCACATTTCAATATATTCATTCACTCTTGACTTTAATAAGTCCGGTCCCATGGAATATATAGACATAAGCATAATCATGACATACATAATCTTGTATATTGTATCATAAAAAGGGCTTTACGATAATGCATAGCTTTTAATGGATTTCAACGGGTTTCATAACATGTTTAATAGCCCTTGTCATTCAAAATATTCATGAACTTGCATACATCTAGTAAACCTTTTCATCATACATGAGATACTTCAAAATATGAGCTTAGTTCCAAAACTTAATGGGTTCATGCACATAAACTTAAAATCATGAAATTTAAGAATAACATATATGAATGAGGTAAATATTAATCATTTGAAAATCATTCAAATCACCCACCATGATCATTGTAAAACCCTAGTTAAGATATCATAAAAATAATCTCATAAATCATAATTTAAACAACTCATAATGAGATTCAAAGACCCTGAGTAGTTTGAGATACGGCATTTTTCAAAGTCCATAAACTCTATAATTAGGTAGGAATACATAGTCATTTGAACATAAAATTCATGATTGAAACCAAAATATAGCATTTAGGTTAATATCTAACAAGACTCATTTAGGAAATCACCAATCCAATGTAGTAACGAAAAGGGTTAATCATACTAACTCATTTCATGTATTTCAATACAATAAATGACAATTTTCAACATTAATCATGCATATAAGTAAGAATAGGAAGTACCCATGATGAAATCGACCTTGAAAATAAAGACTGAGTTGAAAAGGGTTTAGAACTCCATGGTGAAAGGAGCCAAGGATGAAGAAACTCATATACCTTAATGGTCTTAAGAAAGATGGAAGATACTTGAAGAATCTTTAGAATCTCCTGGAACCTTGGTCTCTAATGGAGTAGTCTTGAAACCCTAGAAATTTATGAGAAACTGAAAGTGAAGTTTTAGAGAGTTTAGAGAGGAAATTAGTGATTTTAGTGAGTAAAATAGGTCAAATATAGCAGAAATTTTCCAAAAAGAATACATATGCATTCTGCAAGGCATCTATTATAAGGGCATTCTACGGTACTTTGGGAGGTTTGACAATATCCCTCCTTGAGAACATTCATCCTCGAATGTTAATAGAGCTAGCACGAATTGACTGGAATAATATCTATCAACCCATCGCAAATGCAATAATGTAAGCCATATATTGTTTTCATAAAATTTCCAAGTCTTTAGCAATGAACATCATTTTAGATACATAAGTAACATATTTACATATTTGAACATGAAACTTCAATCAAAACCTATTATATGAACATGCATGCACAATAAGTAACAAGTCAAGGCAAAAATAATTGATGCATGAGAGGGAACATGAATACTACCACTTTTACTAATATCTCAATACAACTACTTGCACCCCACATCAGCCATAGCACCATAACCATGAAATCATTTAGCTCCAACCATTACCATACTCAAGGTAATGCATACATTCTGAGCAAAGCCTCTCAAGCTCTTTCCCTTCCCTTCCTAGTAGCCACTAGGCAATCCCTCTTCTTCTTACCCAACTTACCACACCCAAAAAAACCTTCATGTCTTACAAAGAAGTATCCTAAACGCACCTTACCACACTTTTCATAAGTAGGATAGGGGCATCATTCCCTCTTACTCCTACCCTTTGAAGCCTTAGTAAATAATGATCCACCATTATCAAAATTTTCCCTCTTAGACTCTATTGACTTCTTTCTCATATTCTCATCTTTAATTCATTCTATACAAATCTCAAGCCTTGAAATATACATTTCTATTACCAGCATAGCATTCTAACACTCTTGGATGACCAGATCAGATGATCCTAACATAAATTTTCTCATTCCAGCATAGGGGTCGACAACCAATGAAGGAGCATATTTGGTGAGTCGGGTGAACATGTGGGAATACTCCATACACACATATTCCCTTCAATAAAGTTGACAAATTCTTGGATCTTATCCTAGCTCAACTCCAAGGGAAAGAAGCTATCTAGGAATGCACCTTTGAAATCTCTCCAAGAAATATTAAACCAATCCTCATTCATCCTACTCTTTTATTGAGTGTGTCATATTTTATAAACCCATTTTAGTTGAAAGGTCATCAACTTCGCCTTTTCCTTCAAAGTTAATCTCATAATGGCTAACACCATATGCACTTAATTCACAAACTTTTGAGCATCTTCCCCTAATTTTGAACTATGGAACTTGGGAGGGTTCATCCTAGTAAAGTCCCTAACTCTAGAAGCTTGGGTAGAAAAACATCAGCACCTTGATTGGTTTGATCGGTCATAACTTGTGCCAACATAGTGAAGTGCTTCAGAACTTTGCATGAGTCACTCCCTTATGTTGTGGGTCTTAAGGTATTTTTCTTAAAAGCATTGTCTAAGGAAGCACAACGAGCAACTCATTAGATAAATGAAGTCTTAAGATAATTCTAAGGCATAAAATAGATCATAAAGAAGCGAGTCATTTTTGAAATGCCTCACAGCCTCCTATTTATAGTTGTGTCATATTTCACAACCATGAACAAGACTCTACTTGGTACAGTATGTTGGATTTCTGAGGATCATTTATAAACCCGACGCTCTAGTACCAAACTTGCCTTAACCCAATCCTAGGGCACAAGCGCCACATGATGAATGGGGAACTCAAAAGTGCCCCAAACAAGCCCATACCATATTTAAGCATATCATTGGTTAAGGAAAATACTTAAACCATCATCAAAGTAAGACTAAGAGGATTAGGGACTTAGGATGCACTTTTTGGGAAAAGGGATGAGGAATTGTTACTAATTAAGCACAATAAGTAAATATAAGGGAAAGGGAATATGGGACACACTTTATTGGAAGTATGGACTTCATCACTTTTGCTAATATAATAAAAAAAATATAACATAAGTGGGATAAAGACTAAGGGAAAGTCTCCATAGATACATAAGCACTGTACGATTCATACAAAGCATATTATCCAACAATACCTCCAAGTCATAGATAGAGCGGAGGGCAAGACATATCTCAAGCTCACCCACAAAAGTAAAGTAATAGGAGTATCAATGTCTTAATAACAAGCTAGATAGAAGATGGATATTACCTCGAACTAGGGAATTCACCAAACGCAAGATTTTCTATAGTCCCAAGCTAGCTACATGGAAGATATCAAGGAGTGTCGATACATACATTGTGGAATCATGTAGGAATAGACTGTGTAAGTGATATAGAATGTACTAAGTATGTGGTATGCAATGCAATGAAGTATAAGTCATAATCTAGTGAACAACATGATTATCTAAGACAGCTATGGAATAAATGATAATGCATGTTGAAGGTAGAGAATGTATACTTAATTGATTGCATGATAAAACACTTAAACCTAGAATAATGAGGAATGTAGGTTATTATGCATAAGTAAAATAGTAATACCTTTAGGAAATAATACATTTCTTCAAGAGAAGGACCATCTTACTAAGAATGAGACATTAATAATCATAATGAAGAACATCATGCATACTTGAAAAGAAAATGATGTACCTTTATGAGAAATGTCATTAGTAATAATAAGGGACTATAGACATATGTGAGAGAAATCTTTAATAAACATAAACCATATGAGTTAAACCATGAGGTCCTGATGTTTCCGCTACTCCGAAAGAAATGGACAATCACTTGTTAAGGTGACCTCTATCAAATCATGTAATTAGATGGCAATACATACTCATTTAAATAGGATATTAATGATTGAAACTAAAATATAACATTTAGGCAATGATTTAACAAAACTCATTTAGGAAATCACCAACCCAACATAGTTATGAAAAGGATTCATAAATATTAATTCATCATTCATTTAAAAATCAATAAATAATAATTTCTAACATGAATCACACATATAAGTAAGAATTGAAAGTACCAATAATGAAACAAACTTTTAAGTTAAAAATTAATTTGAAAAGGGTTTTGGAATCCATGGGTAGAAGGAGTCATGGATGAAAAAATTCTCATACCTTGAGAATGTTGAGAAAAATGGAAGAGATTTGAAGAAGCTTGAGAATCAACTTGAAGCTTCATTTATACTAGAGGAGTCTTGAAACTCTAGAAATTTAGGAGAATCTAGAAGAGAAGTTTTGGAGAGTTTAGATAGGAAATTAAGGATTTTATAGCGACTCAAGCCTAGGCCTTAGCCATCACATGGGAAATGAGACACACATAGGCACAATATTCAAGCTATCTTCGTATATCAAGCATTCATAGGCTAAAACATATACATCTATGGAAGTAAACAGGGTAGGGACTATGGTACATAATTTGAAATAAAAATATCATCTTAAAATATACATAGCATCCATAAATATACCAACTAGACCATCAAAAAATGGAATTCGATAAATTGTCAATTTTATCAAATAGAAATAATTATAAATTTGAACAACATAGAATGTAAAAGCCTCCAAAAGAAAACCAACATATACATCAAGTACAAAATCCATGGCTAGAAAGGAGATAGGTAGAGTTCCGAACTAAGGGCTCACCACAATAAAGCTAGTCTTGAACATCAGAAGAACTAGCCAAGAATAGGGGAGGAGCACTTGTCCCTACATAGTGAAATCATGTAGGCAAAATGTGTATTAGTACTTTTGGAATATACTAAGTATGTGAGATGCAATGCAAATATGAAATTTTAATGTCGTCATTCATAAATTGAAGACTGTAGTGCCTGGACTGGTAAAGACAACCTTTATGTGAACTTAAGCATGCCCAAGGAATTGTAGTCAATATGGATGCAAGAACTACATAAGTGAATCACATATGATGGAACATAGACATTGATCATAGACGTTGTGGGAATAGACTATAACTGACATATAAGACCATGTGAGATACTATATGGAATCCAACATAACCCTTTATGTAAGCACGAGGAGACCACTTATCGGGTGAAACTTCCTCACATGTTTTGTATCATCATTAAAATGCCCCTGATGTACTTCGAAATGCCCCATAATCATAATTTCCATATATCTCAAAATTCAAGCGTGATTTCAAAATTTCAACTTATATTATCGATAAGAGGGAAAAATTAAGTGAAAATGGGATATAACTCGAATTTTAAGAGACCCATAGCAAAAAATAATTTTTGCTAATTTTTGAATTTTAGTGCCTGTCTGCGCCCAGGCAACGACGTGCCTGGGGCATGGACTAGTGTAAATTGTGTTGCATGTATGGTCAACATCGCGCTTGGATTACGGACCAGTGTTAAATTTTTTTCAATTTTCTTATTTCATCCAAGGCATTGCGGTAATAACCTTATGCCTATTTAAATGTGAAATCTTTCATACTTAGGCATTTTTTAACTCTACAACTCATAAAATCCTCTCTAAAACCTCTCTAAGTCATTATCAAATCTCTCATTCAAATTCAAGGATTTCATGATAAATTTTGAAACTCAAGAACCCATCTCAAGCTTCAAGTTCCCCCAACACATTTCAAGAAAATCCAAGTTTAAGGTATGTGGGTCTTCATCCATGGGTCCTTTCATCCATGAAGCCCAACCCTCTCATTTAATGAAAATTGCATAATTTCAAGTTGTATTACTTATAGGCATCTTTTATTATGAACTATGAACATAAATTATGTAGGAGTTTTATGAAGTATTGATTGATTATGCATGAATATCTATTTCAAGCTTATTCTATGAATTAATTTTGTCAATTGAGACTATACATGATTTGAGCTATGAAACTATGAATTATTATGAGTTTTTGTGATAGATTTCAAGATACCCTAAATGAGCGTTTTACTACAATATTGGTGGGTTGATTTAAATTGAGTTTACTCTTCTTGTTTTACTCTTGAGTTGCATGATTTTGAATAAGGATCATGAATCCACCATGCGTTTGATAAAATTACATGACAAGAATTCTCAAAATGTTAATGAACTATTACATAATTTATAAGTCAAGTGATTTCATGATGATTAAGGGCTTTCAAGAATGTGTTAAATTCATGAAAAGTATCCATGATTTTAAAAGTATCAATTTGAGATGCATTTTAAGATTTTAACCTCTTGTGAGTCATTCATGTCAAGGCAATGGATCATGTAGGATTATTATTACTCTTGAGTTCAAGTTAGGCTCACTAGTAGAGGCCAAGCATGTTTATGAGCTACTCAAGTCATGTTATCATGTCTCTTATAAGTTATTCATATTATGATTAAAGTATTATTAATTCAAGTATTCTGTGGGATTTAACTTAGCATCAATTAAAGCTTCAAATAGGGGCTCGACACAAGGGGTCCTAATATAAAGTCTTTAGTCTCTAAACTATATGCCATCATAGGATTATATATTTTACCCTTGCTTTACTAATGGATCCATCTAGTTCATGTTATCATGTTTGGTTTGTCTTGGCATGTAGACCATAATTCGAAGAGGGGTGTCATACCTGGTCACTTGTACTAAGGGGGTGTCATGCCTTGTATTCGAAGTTGTAGTTGCTTGGTCTATGAAGGTTGAGTTCTTTTACCACGTATGTATGATATATTATGCAAGTTGAATGTTTTACAAGAATGTTTATTGCAAGCATTGATCATGCATGTCATATTGAGATTATATATCCATTAATTATGATTATGCATTTTGAATATATTGGCTTATGTCTTTATTGCATTTCACCCCTCATACTTAGTACATTCAAATATACTAATTCATACTCTATGCCTATATGATATTACCATATAGGAACCGGACTCCTTCTGATCATTCTCCTCTATGTGGCTAGTTCGGTACTTTGAAGAAAGCTTTGGCGAGTCCTCAACTTTGAGGGAAATATCTATGTTACTCATGCTATGATGATACTTCTTTTATGTTGAACATTTATTATCATGAACGTAAACCCAGGAAGTGTCTTGGCCCCCGCTCCATTCTAAAGTAGAGGTGTTGTTGGATACTAAGTTTGTATATGCTTTTGATCTTTACTCTTCTTATGATTCTATATTTATAAAAGACTTCCTTGATTCACGCTTACCTTTTTATACTTGACTCTTGTTGATGTTATTTTCATTTTTGCAACCAAGGATGTGTACAAGATATGCTAAGAGGCTTGTTTAGGTTGTCTTCAGACTTCCCATTTGCTATGTCATGTCTAGGCCCTAGGCTTGGGTCATGACAATCTTGACATCGGAGCACTAGGTTGGTAATGGTCCTTGGAAATCCAACACACCGCGTCGATTATAGTCTTATTCATAGTTGTGAAGAGTGCCACAATTATAAATAGGAGGCTATGAGGCATTTTAGGAAATATTCCATGTCTTCATGGTCTATATTGTGATTTAGATGTAAGAATAAGGGTTTCTTTCCCTAATGAATGCTTTTTGCTCTTCTAGATTATGCCGCTACAAAGAGGAAGACTAAGAAGAGCCCATACATTCTAGGAGCAACCGGCCCCTCCCACTCCTCAAGATGGAGGGGGTAGCCCAAGATGAATTCCGCGAAGCCATCACAATATTAACCTGTTATATGAGCAACCAAATAAACCAAGGTCCCAAGCCTTTCATGATCTTACTCTATCCTCAATGGTGAGGGATATCACAAGGATGACTACTCCAGAGTTTCATGGGTCCAAGGCGGAAGAGGATCCCCAAAACTTCATCGATAAGGTGTATAAGATGTTGTCTATCATGGGGGTCAATATGGAGGATAAAGTGGAATTAGTGGCCTACCAACTCAAGGGTGTGACCCAAATTTGGTTTACTTAATGGGAATTGGAGAGGAGAAATGATGGTGTCATTCCTTGGGAGAAGTTGAAAGCCGCCCTCCTCAACCGATTCTTCCCTATCAAGTTAAGAGAGGCTAAGATGATGGAATTTATGAACCTCAAGCAAGGTTCTATGAGTATGAGGGAGTATGCCCTCAAGTTCAACAATATTTCCAAGTATGCTCTACATTTGGTTGTTGACGCTAGAACTAGAATGAAGAAGCTTTTGTTGGGAGTGTCTGACTTGTTAAATGAAGAGTTTCATACCGCAATACTTGTAAATAATATGGATTTGTCTAGGCTCATAACATATGCCAAACAACTTAAGGGGAAAATCTTATAAAGATGAGAAGTGGGGAGTCCAAGAAGGCTAGATTTGAGGGTAACTTCCATGGTTCTAAGGGTAGCCATTTCATCAAGACCACAAGTTCCAAGGCCAAGGGTCCTCCAATGCTCCTAACAAAAGGTTTGCTAATGGTGGGGTGTCTAACCCAAGATTCCAAGGTAGCAATGGTGGGATGACCCATCCTAAGTGCCAAAAGCGTAGGAGAAACCATGGTGGTCCATGTTTGAAAAATTCTAATGCTTGCTTTGGTTGTGGTAAAGTGGGTCACAATATTATTGATTGTCCATATGCTCGACACAAGGGTAAAGATGGTCATCCTCAGGGCCAAGGTGCTAATGCAGGTCAAAAGGCAAAGAAAGGCCAACAAGGGGGTGCTCCAAGCGAAAATAGGTTCCATGCTCTCCAAAGAAGGCAAAGAGTGGATGAGATGCCCGATGTTGTTACCAGTATGTTAAAAGTGTTTTATTATGATATGTATGCATTGATAGATCCAGGTGTCACCCTTTCTTTCATTACTCCTTTTGTTTCCAATAAGCTTCATGTGTGTCCCAAATTATTGTGTGAACTTTATAAAGTGTCTACCCCATTGGTGAGTCCATCATTTCTAAAAAAGTCTATACAGATTATCCCCTGTCCATATTTCATAAACTCTTGCCTTATGATTTGTTGAACTTGATATGGTGAATTTTGATATTATTCTTGGGATGGATTGGTTACACGCATATCATGCATCCATTGATTGTAGGACCCATAAAGTTAGATTCCAATTCCGTAATGAACCCATCCTTGAGTGAAAAAGGTGTAATGTGGTGGTCAAGGGTAGATTCATTTCTTGTCTTAAATCCCAACAATTAATTTCTAAGGGTTGCATTTACCATCTTGTGAGGGTTAGGGATGTTGAGTCTAAAGTCTTTCCTATTAAGTTAGTTTTGGTGGTCAGTGAGTTTCTTGATATCTTTGTTGATGAGCTTCCCGATGTTCCTCCTGAAAGGGAAATAGACTTTGGTATAGACCTCCTTCCTGATACATAACTCATTTTTATTCCCCCTTACCATATGTTCTAGGGAGAGTTGAAGGAGCTAAAGGATTAACTGAGAGATTTATTGGAGAAGGGCTTAATAAGGCTTAGCAAGTCACCTTAGGGTGCACTGGTATTGTTTATCAAGAAAAAGAATGGTTCCCTTAGAATGTGCATTGATTATCAGCAACTCAATAGAGTCCCTGTAAAGAACAAGTACCATCTACCAAGTATTGATGACCTTTTTTATCAACTACAAGGAGTTAGTCATTTTTCTAACATTGATCTTCAGTTCGGATACCACCAAGTGAAGTTGAGGGAGTATGATATTCCTAAATGGCTTTTTGGACAAGGTATGGGCATTTTTAATTCATGGTAATGTCTTTTGGCTTGACCAATGCACAAGCAATATTTATGGATCTCATGAATAGGGTCTTCAGACCCTACCTTGATATGTTTGTAGTGGTCTTTATTGATGATATTGATTTATTCCCCGAGTGAAAAAGATCATATGAATTATTTAAGGGTGATGTTGCATATCTTGAGGAACGAGAGGTTGTTTGCTAAATATGAAAAGTGTGAATTTTGGTTGAAAGAGGTTCTTTCCTAGGGCATATGGTGTCGGGTGATGGAATTAAAGTTGAGCTCTAAGAAGATGGAGATGATAAGAAATTGGTCTAGGCCCTCGACTCTGACAAATATTAGGAGTTTCTTGGGTTTGACGGGTTGCTACCAGAGGTTTGTGAATGGGTTCTCTTCTATTGCTTCCCCTATGACAAAGTTGACCCAAAAGAAGGCAAAAAAATTTTGGACTGATTAATGTGAAAAGAGTTTTTAAACTTTGAAAGACAAACTTATCTTTGCTCCTATATTGGATCTACCAGAAGGGTTAGAAGGGTTTGTGGTTTATTATGATGCCTCAATTGGATTGGGGAGTGTTTTGATGCAAAATGCCAAGGTTATAACATATGCCTCTAGACAACTTAAGGTGTATGAGCGAAATTATCCCCCCTCCCATGATCTTGAATTGGCGATCGTGGTGTTGGCTTTGAAAATGTGACGTCATTATTCGTATGGGGTACATGTATATGTGTTTACTGACCATAAGAGACTCCAATATGTGTTCACATAAAAAGATCTTAACTTGAGACAAAGAAGGTGATTAGAACTCCTTAAGAATTACGACGTGAGTGTGCACTATCGTCCCAACAAAGCTAATGTTATAGTCGATGCTCTAAGTAGAGTGTCCATGGGTAGTCTAGCTCATATTGATGTTGGTAACAAGGAGGTAGCTAGAGAAGTTCACCAGTTGGCTAGGTTGGAGATTAGGTTAAATGAAGTTGAAAATGGTGGTATAGTAGTGGTTGATGGTTCTAAACCTTCTTTGATTGAGGAAGTCAACTCAAACAAGACCTGGACCTCGCCTAGCTAGAGTTGAAGTCTTTGGTGAAGGATAGTAAAGTGGAGGTTTTCTCCCAGGGGGAGATGGTGCCCTTCGGTACCAAGGTAGGTTGTATGTGTCTAATATTGATGACTTGGGGGAGTTGATTTTGAAGGAGGCCCATCATTCATCTTATTCTATTCAGACCCAATTCCACAAAGATGTATAGAGACTTGAAGGAGGTATATTGGTGGGGTGGTATGAAGAGAAATATTGCCAAGCTTGTAGCTGATTGTCACAATTGCCAACAAGTGAAAGCCGAACATCAAAGGCCAAGTGGCCTAGCCCAAGACAGAGAATTTTTACTTAGAAGTCGGAAGAGATCAATAAGGATTTTGTGGTTAGGTTGCTTAAGACTAGGAAATGTTTTTATCCTATTTGGGTTATTGTCGATAGAATGACAAAGTTGGCTCACTTTCTACTGGTCAAAACGACTTATAGTGCCTAAGATTATGCCAAGTTGTATACTCACGAGTTGGTTAGATTGCATGAGGTACCCTTGTCTATCATTTTGGATCATCGTACTCAATTCACTTCACATTTTTGGAGATCCTTCCAAAAGGGTCTTGGTACTAAGGTCAAGCTTAGTATGGCTTTTCATCCTTAAATAGATGGTCAAACCAAAAGGACTATCCAAACCCTTGAGTATATGCTTAGAGATTGTGTTTTAGAGTTTAAGGGTAGTTAGGATAAACATCTTTCACTTATTGAGTTTGCTTATAACAATAGCTACCACTTAAGCATTGGCATGGCTCCCTTTGAAGCGTTATATGGTAGGCATTGTGGATCCCTAGTTGGGTGGTTGGTTTGATGTAGAGGAGATGGCTTTGTTAGGTCCAGACTTGGTCACTGAGAATTTAGAGAAGAAGAGGATGATAAGGGAGAGATTGAAGATAGCTCAAA
>JAOTQJ010146912.1:0-34053 GCA_025642045.1 Solanum sejunctum
ATCTATGTATATTTTTCGAAGTTGGTTGGCTATGGCAGACTCGATTTTGCCCAGTGGTCGAGTTCCGCTTAGACGGTGTGATGATGTGACTGGTGCCTCATTTTATATATGATATATGGGTGTAATGGTCTTCCCTGGCCCATGTGAGTGCAGCGGTCTTCCCTGGATCACCTGACTATGTTCATGATGTGTGATGGAGATTTCGGGCTACACTGCTGGTGTGATGTTGTGGATGGAGCGATGTTTTGGAGACATCATTCCCTTCCGACATGCATGACTCTAATATGTTTTAAAAAGATTATTATTCGATACTTACTACAGGTTTGATTTATACACGGTTATCCATTTTCTTTGGCTTATGAGTTCTATCTGTCTTGAGTACTTCCTATTTTACATATTCGGTATGTCTTTCGTATTGACCCCTTCCTTCCGGGATGGCTGCATTCATGCCCGCAGGTACCGACGAGCAGGTGTGAGACCCTCTTTTTTAGGATCTCCTGTTTCAGCTGCAGTGTCCCTTTTTGTTTCAGGAGCCAGCTATTGGTAGCTTCTCATGTTCACATGTTCTATAATTGTGTTATGTATATGTGCGTACTGTTCAGCATAAGTGACTAGAGGTCTGTGGATACTAGTGGGTAGTAGGTATATGAGAAATACTTGAGTACATGGTTTATTATATGATTTTGACACTCAATCAGGCGGCGAGACGACATTACTTTATGTGTGATGTGAATATTAGGCAGCAGGACCACAGTGGAGACCTTGTCGGCCCGCATTTATGTATATGTATAAAGAAATATGTATTTATATTGTTATCTGGAATGTTGCTAGATTTTATTTGCATCTAAGGTTAGTTAATAAAAGAGAGGAAACTCTGCCAAAATTTCGACATATTTCCAGGTAGGATAAATTAGGAAATTCGAGTTAGTATGTGTCTAAGCACCCCTATCGGGCACTGGTCACGACCCTAGGTTGGGCTATGACATTAAGTCAGGTTTTCTTGTATTTGACAATGTAGATTAAAAAAATACGCTTTTGGAGAAATAGGAAAAATACACTTTTGAAAAGTTGGAAAAAATGCATTTTTGAAAGCTCGGGAAAAATACATACGCTTATGGAAAGCTGAAGGAAAATACGCTTATGAAAAGCTGAAGGAAAATGCGCTTATGGAAAGCTGGAGGAAAATACGCTTATGGAAAGCTGGGGAAATATACTTATGAAAAGCTGGAGGAAAATAAGCTTATGAAAAGCTAGAGGGAAATGCGCTTATTGAAAGCTGAGGGAAATACGCTTCTGGAAAACTGAAAAAAATAAACTTCTGAAAAGTGGGAGGGTCGGGCCTAAGAGGCTGCCTACGTATCTCACGAAGGAGAAATCAGACCATACGTTATTCAAAAATATTTTCTGAATCAAAATGAAAAATTCACCTTTTCTTGAATGAACGAGTAAAATTTTAGAATTTTGAGAGTGGATTGGATTGTTGAAAAACTTAAGACTCGAAGAGTATTTGGATGAACTTTGATAGCGACTGGATTTATGCTTAGGTGGCTCCAGAGATTTTTGAAGTGGACTAAAAGTCTTCAAACAAAGCAACATAATCACACTAACAGTTATAAAGTATATCATGTAAACAGATATTATGCGTCCTAAACAGATATATGACCCTTTTCTTCCAAGGATAGGCCTAACGATTTGAAGGATGTATATACAATTAGATGTTCCATTTCCCCAAAAAATATTTATACAAGCTTCATAAATAAACTTAATGGGGATACATAATATGGGAAAGGGATACAGAATATTCAGTCCCACGCAGGGGTATAGTCCTAAACTAAACTTTCGTGGAAGATTTCTTCTTCTTGGACTTCTCCACGTCTCCGAACGTCTTCAGAGGTAACAAGCTATAAACAAATCTATTTTGATTAACATGTGTTATTAAAATGACTCCCAATCCCCAAGGACAAAGGTTTGTCAAACAACATGTACATCCTTCAAATATAAATACATAAGCATGATCGTCCAGTTGGGTCGAGGGCCACTTTGGACTCAAGGCGGTCTTTCTAATGGGCCAAACACGCCATACGCATTGGGTTGTCCTAGGCCAATGTTTAGATCATAGGGTTTTGGCTTCGCTCTATCCTAGGTGTCTAAGAGTGGCTTTTAATTGGACCAGGTGCACAGGCGGACAACCTGAGCTGGAAATTCATGACAACCATTGCACGAATGTCGTTAATTGTCACTTATTCTGAAAGTGTTACATATTTAAAAATTCGACTGCGGGATCGCATACCATTTTTCCAAATACACAAGACACAACAGGAAGTGCCATGAAATGCAAGTGACAGTTCAATATCAAATTTAAATAAATAGAGCACATAAAGAAACATAACAAATCAATTGTTAGTCAATCTCATATGGAGCCAAAGATTCACTATATTTTGGCTTTGAGATATGATGGAATAAAGCAAAATGACACTTTAAACTGTCTGCGCTTCTTTCAATTGTGAAGTAGCAGTTAGTCAATGCAACTTTCGACGCTCATCATGGGTCATATGGAAACAGTCGCGCTATGTTTTTAAACATAGGGGTTAGGCTGCTTACATCCGACCCCCCCTTACCCCGCAATGGGCGGGAGCCTTTGAGGCATTGGAGTAATGTTGTTGTTGTTGTTGTAAATTGTTAGTCAAACAACCTAATCTAATGGTTAGAACCTAATTAACTCCCCAGCGAAGTTGCCATTTCTGTTATACCGAAAAATGACTTTTTGAAAAAATCAAAAATCAAAAATCAAAAATCGATTTAAACTTCATTAATTTAAGAAAAACCAATTATCGAGATTTGAAAGAAAAATAGAGTCTCCACCTAACTTTGAGAATAATTAAGAAACCAATTGATATTTAAAAAGATCTAATAGAAAAATCTTTTTAAAAATTCAAAGAAAAATTCAAATTCACATTTCCATTTCGAGAAGGTTTTACGCACTCAAAATTACCGCTAAATGTAGTTATCTGGCGATTAAAACATTTGACTAACTTTTGACTTGAAAAAAAATTAACTGATTTTAATATTGATTAATTTTGAAAAACTTTGACCAAAATTGAAAAGATCTAACTAGACCAGACTAACACTGAAAGCGATTGACTAAACTTAAAAAATTGACGAAGTCTCAAAATTAAACTAAATGATAAAATCACATTTATTTATGTTTTCTTTTTCATTATATTTTTTATTTCATAATGAAAACACTTTTTCAAAATAAAATAAAAGTAACATAAATGATTTTGACATGTTGAGAAATTTAATTAGATTGCAACCCATAATAAAATAAAATGTTAGCATCCAAGCAAAAATAAATATATAAAAATAAAAGAAGAGAGTTGAAGTGATTGTGAGCCTTTATCCCATTTAAATATTTGTTGCAGGTTTAGGCCTTATCCTTGTGTTGTTGCCTATATCCGAGTATAACAGCTTCTTTCCCCCAGGAATTGGGGGAATTTGGCCTCCATGGCCCAAGCAATGCAAAAGAGGTTGGAGGAGTCCCAACGGACTCTCTAAAGAGGGTTCATACAATACAGAAAAGGAAAAGAATTAGTACTTGAGCGGAGACATTAATTGCAACATTATTTAAAATGCACAGTCATCTAATATATGGGAGAAATGTATCAGAAAAGCATACATTTAGACATGAGATACATTAAAACAGAACTCAAATTGACAAACCATAGTCTATTTAAGCCTCAAACTCTAATAAGCAGATCCGAATCAAAATATGTTAAGGAAGTCACCAAATGCATTCTGTTTAAGAGCTTCACCAGATTCGAAACAAATTAATATAATAGCAACAAAGACAGGGATAGATAATAGGGCGATTTCATCATATAAATACAATGAATAAAATCATTATGGCAGTGCTTCTGAACAATATGTAATAGATTATAGGATATCACAGCATGCAGATGAAACATTGTAGCATATCTAAACACAAAAAAACAGACAGTAGACAAGAGAGCTTTAAACAGGAAGAGGAATAAAAATGAAACGACAAACAACTTCTTAAGACATTGATATACTTAAACAATACACTGTTGTAGGGAAAATAAACAACACAAGAGCTAAAAAATGAGCCAAAACATATTCCTGGCAGGTTGACAGTAAACAGAGAAATATATGGACAACATCATTGTCCAACACAAAATGATCTAAATGCATATTTTCCAACCCAAACTCGATAGGATGATCATAATTGAAGTTAAGACGTGAAGCTGGATTTCAAGCTGACTCATATAGTAATGAGATTGCAATATTCAACAACACCCAAACAATGAACCTGAACTCTTATTCTATCAGTTTCACACTCAAACCATAAGACAATAAACAAGGTTGAATGCAGCAACTACCTCAGACTGACAGGAATCATCGAAACAATAATACAAGCTCAAAACGATTACATGTCATGAAGTTTAGAATTGTGAAGGAGGCAGAAATGGCATGACAACAGAAGCCTTAAGACATTCAGCAGAAGAAAATGTTCTTTCAACATAATATTGTAGGTTCAAAATCATTCCAGCTGAAAACTACAACTCAGATAAAAGGTTTAACATACAACACGAAGGAACTACGACCATTTTTAAGCATTACTAGGTGGGGAGGTTAGAAATCAATTAAGAAACACAAGTTGAACCACAAAATTTGGAATCAATGCACAACACAGAAACAATAGAATTATAGCATCAACCCATCATAACAGGGCAATTCCAGTAGGCAATGAACTACTGCAAATATGAATGATCTCCACAATAATCTCAAAGACACATTCGGTCACAATATATGAGATTCGCATTGAAAAGAGGGATTGGGATGTTAGCTTTGTTGGGGCAGTAAACTAAGACAACGAGCCCGAGGAAGGTCGTTTACACCGCTATGAGTTCCGTCTACACCTCCCTTGACCCAAAATCCTCAATTTTGGGATCTTTAAAATCAAACGATTTTCTGGAAAATCAGTTCGAGGGTCTATGAACTATATCGAGCTTTGGAAACTAAGAATTGTTTTGAGAATGGAGTAAGTTTTAGCTAGGGGTTTCCTAAATTATTAACGGCTGCTAAGCTTTTTTAGGATTCGCGAGATTCGATCACTGGCCTAAGCTTTTACTAGGTTTCCTTCAAATTTCCATGGCTGCCCCCCGATTTTTTCTTATTATCGACGGTTGTCCCCTATCAGTGAAAGGAGAGGGGAATTTATAGGGAATGACAAGGGTTCAAAATGGGGAGAAATCAAATGGCTAAATTGGGGAAAAGGGAATCGATTTTGAATTCAAAAATTCAAATTCGATCCTTGGGGACAAGAACGTTGGAAGGAGTACACGTGTGGGAGTAGGGGACAAGAACATTGGGGATTGTCGGGGACCATCGGATTTTGAAAATCAAAAAGGAAGAAGATGATGAAGAAGAAGAAGAATGGGGAAAGGGGAAAGGGGAAAGGGGAAAGGGGAAATCGTGAAGGAAAAAGGAGAGGAAAAAGAATTAGGGGCGCATGGCCCCCACGTGCTGGATTTGAATTTTTTTTCTTTTTTAAATAATGGTTTCAAGATTGTTAAAACAAAATAAAAGTTTCAATGATTAATTTGATACCGTGAAGGGTAAAAATTGGGTGTCAACGGTTGTCACTTTCTTTGGGTATGATCGATGAAAGAGATCGTGGACAAAGAAATTTTGACTAACTCAATTTTTAGCTGACCATATTTCGGCTTCGGAAAAACTCTTGATACGTATTGTGAGAAGTTATGGCCAGGCCCTGGTTTGGGTTTCCTACATATCTCAGGTTGCATGAGAATTCAGGCCACTTGTAGTTCAAACGCTCAATTTCTGGCATGACTTTGAAAGAATTCAAAAGCTATCCTAACGTCGAATTACGGAGAGATTAGGATACTTGGGGATTGAAATTTTAGGTGTAAATGTTAGAATGCAGCCGATTTTTCAAAATTGAGTCCGCCTACATATCTTTGGACTCAGGAATTAAGTTGCTTGTAGTTCGACTCTATCGGTTGAAAAGGAAATTCCTTTATTCAGAGATGACCTCTGGTTCAGGAGGAGTGACAAACAATTTGAATCGTAAAAAATAGGCTTGTAACCTCTTAATCATATATGTGGTGCGCTTCACATCCATAATTAAGACTTTACACAGACATAATTTCCAGAACTCTTGGTATGTTGTCACTCGAATTGGAAAGTTACTTCCGACGAGAGTTGAGATTATCCAAAGGCGAAATTGGAAATTAACGGACTAACAGAAACACCCACATGCCTTCTGATAGGGGTATGATTAGATGGTGGTGGTAGTCGTTTCCCAGCTCGTGTCCGAAAAGTTTGACACCCCTCTTTCGACTATGTCCTGGTTCGCTGCTAAGAAAAAGTTCCACGTTATGTTGCGTCCTACTTGATGGCATCCACACTTGTGGTTTGTTTTGAGAATTTATCCTTTCGGATACTCTCGACAAGACTATAGCAAAGCGTTAGTGAAATCATAATTTGAGCTAGAGTTGACATCTTTTACCACATTTGATTTCTGTTTTTCTTTTCGACATGATGGATGATGAATCAATATAAAGCGGCCATTATATATCCTTCTCGACAATGAGTACTTAGTGGACCTCTTGGATATGAGTATGCAATTCTTTCTTGGTAATAAATAAAGTAGCCTTCTTAGCGACGAATGATGAAATGGCCCTCTCGGCAACTTGAAAGTGAAATGGCCCTCTTGGCAAGGAATGATGAAATGGCTTTCTTGGTAATGAGTGATGAAATGGCCCTCTTGGCGAATGATGAAATAATGAGATGGCCCTCTTGGCAAATGATGAAATGGCCCTCTTGGCAAATGATGAAATATGGCCATTTTCGTCAACTTGAAAATATAATGCCTTCTCGGCAAGAAAATGAAGTAGCCTTCTTGGTGGCGAATGATGAAATGGCCCTCTCAGCAAATGATGAAATGATGTAATGGCCCTCATGGCAATAAAATGAAGTAGCCTTCTTGGCGACAGATGATGAAATATCCCTCTTGGCAAATGACAAATCGAAATGGCCCTCTTGGCAAATGACGAAGTGGCTTTCTCGGCAACTTGAGAATGTAATGCCTTCTTGGCAATAAAATGAGGTAGCCTTCTCGGCGATGAATGATGAAATGGCCGGCTTGGAAAATGATGAATGATGAAATGTCCCTCTTGGCAAATGATCAAATGGCCCTCTCGGCAACTTGAAAATGTAATGCCTTCTCGACAATAAAATGAAGTAGCCTGCTTGGCGACGAATGATGAAATGGACCTCATGGCAATAAAATGAAGTAGCCTTCTTGGAGATAGATGATGAAATGGCCCTCTTGGCAAATGACGAATCAAAATACCCCTCTTGGCAAATGATGAAGTGACTTTCTCGGCAACTTGAGAATGTAATTCCTTCTCGACAATAAAATGAGGTAGCCTTCTTGGCGACGAATGATGAATGGCCTTCTTGGCAAATAATGATGAAATGACTTTCTTGATGATGAATGATGAAATGGCCCTCTTGGCAAATGACGAATGATGAAATGAAATGGCCCTCTTGGCAAATGATAAAACGGGCCTCTCGGCAACTTGAAGTAAGTTGTAATGGTTTGTTAGGGCTTGAGTGAGACAAAACCGTTCATCTCAGTTATTCTTTAATAACCAAAGCCTGCAAAGATTTTCCCTACAATCAAAGAAAATTTCATAGTTTAAAAATAAACTAATCTATGTTGATTCTTCGATTATCTTCTCCACGTCTCGTCTTCGATGGACCGCTTTGATCTCCCACTTTTGGAAGACAAAAGGTATAAAATATACATTTTGACAAAATACTTAATATATTATAAATAACATATTTAGAAAAAGGGTCCTCGGTAAATTGCCAAATGTTATGTCACATAAAGCTTAGATGAACAAATTTGATTTTTTAACACAAATTCCTTTATGTGTCGCGAAGAACCTTGAGAATTTTTAGATTTTTCCCAAAATTCTCCATCCTAGTTGAAGCTTTCCAGTGCTTTAAACCTCAATTCGTTGCAGAAGACCTTTTTGTTTAGAATTTTTGAGTCCCACTCAAAAATTCTATCCCAATTTTCTTTATGGGAGTATGACCAAGCCATTATGGCGCCCACGTATCCCATTGAGTCAGGAATTAGGTCGAACACAATTCACTCTTGGGAGGTAGAAAAATACAGATTTGAAAAAGAAAATGACCGAGGCCAATATAGGCCGCCTACGTATCTCATTTTTGAGAATTCAGGTCAAACATAGTTTCAATCTTGGAGAGGAAAATACAGATTTTGAACAAGAAAATGACCGAGGCCGACATAAGCCGCCTATGTATCTCATTCTTGAGAATTTGGGTAAAACGTAGTTCATTGGTCCATCATTTTTCTTACTATTGGTTTTGGTAAGGGGAGATGTTTATCGGCACTGAATCTTTGTGAAATAAGGATGATCAGCTTTTGTCAACACAGATCAATACTAAATTACCTGTAAGAAAAATTACTCAAAAGCAAACACGTTAGTTTCTTTAAATTGGCAGGTAATATAAGGTGATACATATATATTACTAAGCACACAATTGCTGCTTTGTTCAAAAGTAAACTAGCCCACAGATAGACGAAATATGATAAATTGGTAGAATTTTGCCTATATGATTTTAGAAATTGTGGATCAGGAAGATTGATTTACGTTAAGTCAGGTTTTCTTGTATTTAATAATGTAGATTAAAAAAATACACTTCTGGAGAAATAGGAAAAATACACTTTTGAAAAGCTGGATAAAATACATTTCTGAAAGCTCGGGAAAAATACATACACTTATGGAAAGCTGGAGGAAAATACGCTTATGAAAAGCTGAAGGAAAATGCGCTTATGGAAAGTTGGGGAAATATACTTATGAAAAGCTGGAGGAAAATAAGCTTATGAAAAGCTAGAGAGAAATGCGCTTATGAAAAGCTGAAGGAAAATACTCTTATGGAAAGCTGAGGGAAATACGCTTCTGTAAAACTGAAAAAAATATACTTCTGAAAAGTGGGAGGGTCGGGCCTAAGAGGCTACCTACGTATCTCACGAAGAAGAAATCAGACCTTACGTAATTCGAAAATATTTTCCGAATCAAAATGAAAAATTCACCTTTTCTTGAATGAACGAGTAAAATTTTAGAATTTTGAGAGTGGATTCGATTGTTGAAAAACTTAAGACTCGAAGAGTATTTGGATGAACTTTGATAGCGACAGGATTTACGCTTAGGTGGCTCCAGAGACTTTCGAAGTAGACTAAAAGACTTCAAACAAAGCAACATAATCACACAAACAGTTATAAAGTATATCATGTAAACAGATATTATGCGTCCTAAACAGATATATGGCCCTTTTGTGCCAAGGATAGTTCTAACGATTTGAAGGATGTATATGCAATTAGACGTTCCATTGCCCCAAAAAATATTTATACAAGCTTCATGAATAAACTTAATGGGGATACATAATATGGGAAAGGGATACAGAATACTCAGTCCCACGCAGAGGTATAATCCTAAACTAAACTTTCGTGGAAGATTTCTTCTTCTTGGACTTCTCCACATCTCCGAATGCCTTTGGAAGTAACAACCTATAAACACATCTATTTTGATTAACATGTGTTATTAAAATGACTCCCAACCCCCAAGGACAAAGGTTCATCAAACAACATATACATCCTTTAAATATAAATACATAAGCATGATCGTCCAATTGGGTCGGGGGCCACTTTGGACTCAAGGCGGTCTTTCTAATGGGCCCGTCATGCCTTACGCGTTGGGTAGTCCAAGGCCAATGCTTAGATCATAGGGTTTTGGCTTCGTTCTATCCTAGGTGTCTAAGAGTGGCTTTTAATTGGACCAGGTGCCCAGGCGGACAACCTGAGCTGGAAATTCATGACAACCATTGCACGAATGCCGTTAATTATCACTTATTCCGAGAGGGTTACATATTTGAAAATCCTACTGTGGGATCGCATACCATTTTCCCAAATACATAAGCCACAACAGGAAGTGCCATGAAATGCAAGTGACAGTTCAATATCAAATTTAAATAAATAGAGGACATAAAGAAATATAACAAATCAAATTGTTAGTCAAACAACATAATCTAATGGTTAGAACCTATAACTTCTCCAGCGAAGTTTCCATTTCTGTTATACCGAAAAATGGCTTTTTGAAAAAAGGAAAAATCAAAAATCAAAAATCGATTTAAACTTCATTATTTAAGAAAAACCGATTATCGAGATTTGAAAGAAAAAACAGAGTCTCCACCTAACTTTGTGGATAATTAAGAAACCAATTGATATTTAAAAAGATCTAACAGAAAAATCTTTTTAAAAATCCAAAGAAAAAAATTCAAATTCACATTTCCATTTCGAGAAGGTTTTACGCACTCAAAATGACCGCTAAATGCAGTTATTCGGCGATTAAAACATTTAACTAACTTTTGAGTTGAAAAAAAATTAACTAATTTTGAGATTGATTAATTTTGAAAAAGTTTGACCAAAATTGAAAAGATCTAACTAGACCAGACTAATTCTGTTGACTAAACTTGAAAACTTGACTTAGTCTCAAAATTAAACTAAAATGATAAAATCACATTTATTTATGTTTTCTTTTTCATTATATTTTTTGTTTCTTAATGAAAACACTTTTTCAAAATAAAATAAAAGTAACATAAATAATTTTGACATGTTGAGAAATTTGATTAGATTGCAACCCATAATAAATTGAAATGTTAGAATCCAAACAAAAATAAATATATAAAAATAAAAGAAGAGAGTTGAAGTAATTGTGGGCCTTTATCCCATTTAAATATTTGTTGCAGCTTTGGGCCTTATCCTTGTGTTGTTGCCTATATTCGAGTATAACAGCTTCTTTCCCCCAGGATTTGGGGGAATTTGGGCCTCCATGGAACTACGACCCTCTTGTCAATGAATGAAATGAAATGGCCCTCTCGGCAACTTGAAAGTAAGATGTAATGGTTTGCTGGGGCTTGAGTGAGACAAAATCGTTTATCTCAGATATTCTTTAACAAACAAAGCCTGCAAAGATTTTTCCTACAGTCAAAGAAAATTTCTTAGTTTAAAAATAAACTGATCTGTGTTGATTCTTCGATTATCCTCTCCAAAAATTACCATCCTAGTTGAAGCTTTCCTGTGCTTTAAACCTCGATTCGTTGCAGAAGACCTTTTTGTTTAGAATTTTTGAGTCCCACTCAAAAATTCTATCCCAATTTCCTTTATAGGAGTATGACCAAGCCATTGTGGCGCCCACGTATCCCATTGAGTCAAGAATCAGGTCGAACGTAATTCCCTCTTGGGAGGTAGAAAAATACAGATTTGAATAAGAAAATGACCGAGGCCGACATAGGCCGCCTACGTATTTCATTCTTGAGAATTCAGATCAAACATAGTTTCAATCTTGGAGAGGAAAATACAGATTTGAACAAGAAAATGACCGAGGCCAACATAAGCCGCTTATGTATCTCATTCTTGAGAATTTATGTCAAACGTAGTTCATTGGTCCATCATATTTCTTACTGTTCGTTTTGGTTAGGGGAGAACTTTATCGGCTTTGACTCTTTGTGAAATAAGGATGATCAGCTTTTGTCAACATAGATCAATACTAAATTACCTGTAAGAAAAATTACTCAAAAGCAAACACGTTAGTTTCTTTAAATTGGCAGGTAATATAAGGTGATACACATATATTACTAAGCATACAATTGCTGCTTTGTTTAAAAGTAAACTAGCCCACAGATAGACAAAATATGATAAATGGGTAGAATTTTGCCTTATGATTTTAGAAATCGTGGATCAGGAAGACTGATTTACGTTAAGTCAGATTTTCTTTTATTTAATAATGTAGATTAAAAAAATACGCTTCTGGAGAAATAGGAAAAATACGCTTTTGAAAAGCTGGGAAAAATACATTTTTGAAAGCTAGGGAAAAATACATATGCTTATGGAAAGCTAGAGGAAAATACGCTTATGAAAAGCTGAAACAGAGAAAATGACTCCGACATCCACTATCAGTTGTCTATGTTTATGAAACCTCTATAGCTAGTGTCTATGAAGGTACCATAACAGGTCATGATTACCACAATCCAATGAAATAACTCAAAATAGATAAAAAGATAAACACGTCCTCTGAAAGCAAGGGAGGACTCACCAAGTCTTTGTCTGGGGATTTGTGAACCTCAACGATTAGCCTGATGAAGTCCTCTGTCTACAGAATATGCATCATAAAATGATGCAGCGCCAAAGGGGCATTAGTATGTGGAATGTTCTATATGTAAAACGGGTTAAAGTAAACAGTAAGGGCCATGCAATATACAATGACATCAGCTCATCAATAACTCAACCTCAACTCAGAGTAATGAACATGACTCTATCACGTCACTATCCATCAAGACATCAAACTATCACCTCAATCTCAGAGTACTATCAACATGAAACCTATCTAAGAGTTCCTATATCCGACAATCACCACCTATAAGCCAGTGATGATACAACGAAGAGATGTCATTTCTACATCCGCCCAGTACCTTGCCGGGGTAAAAGACGAGTCTGTCCGGGATCCCAAGGAAGTCTGTCAAGTCCTCTGCAGGACAAAAGAAACATCCACTTTCACGGTCTAATCCTCTCCTAGGCTAACCCTTCGACCACTCGCAATCAAGCTTGCCATCGTAAAAGTTTCAGGCTGAATAAAATTTTCCCCTTTAGAGGAAAATACAAAGACACATAACCAAAATGACAAGAAGGCTACCAAATAAGTCCCATATTTTTGGTGTTAGGCTCCAAGCATAGAAAATGTCATCTCTTGAGATCTTAACCATGTGCTCATCTCCGTTGATATGTCACCTGTTGGGTTATGCGTAGATGCAAGCATCGAACCTTCTTCTCTTTTCTCGAGGGAGCTAGCTTATCGTTGATGTCTTGTATTGTATCCAGTCAATAAAAGAGATCCCCGAGCTATCACCCTTCATCTCTCTAAGATGATGGAAGGCAGCAAATAAATAGTTGTAAGTTTGAGAAAGAAATCTATTCTTTTTCGCATCATGACCTGTAAGCTCTTTGGCATTAGGTATCACTTCTTCATAAGGACACCAACTGATCGGTAGGCCGCCAAGAATATACAAGTCCTAAGAGATATGAATGCTTCTCCAAGAGACGTAAGCAGTGTGTTTATTTGGGGACATCAAGACTCACAAAAGGCCTATACGATATTAGTGTTTTGATCATAAGTCAAAAGAAAGCAACGATAATATTTCGAAGGTTAGCATCATTCAAGCTCTGCCATTTTTGCTAAGGACATCTTTTGTCCATTCCCAATAGCCAGGGATGCAATGACATTCACCCTCGAACAAGATTTCATCTCCCCAACGTAACCCTTCTTGGATTATGCTACGCCCTAAATTTGGAAAAGTGCTTGCAAGATTGGTGCCTTGAAGATTTGGTGTCTCAAGATACCATACCTTGGAAGCTTAAATTTGGAAAAGTGCTTGCAAGATTGGTGCCTTGAAGATTTGGTGTCTCAAGATACCATACCTTGGAAGCTTTGTTGGATTTGTGGTCACATTCAAAGGTCCAATCTGTCTTATGAAGTATGTTTCTCAATTATGGCCACGCATTTGCATAACGACCAACTAGAGGATCTTGGACTAAAAGCTTGGTCTCTACCTAGCTATCTTGCGACCCAATTATGAGGCATCTGAGTCTAGAAGATGAGCAAGTATAGTCCTTGAAGAAGACCATTGTTCAGGCTGCATAAAAGGAAAAGTGTTATCCTTCATCAATGATAGCACGCAACAGAAAGGGAACTAAAAAAAAAGGGGGAGGGGAATAAGAATCAAAATAAAAGAATATGGCTAGTTGGGCGTCCCATATGTTTAAACGCTCGGATCATTGTAAAGCCTCACGTTGGAGGTCCCTTATGTTTAAAAATTTAGAACGAAAAGCCTCATATTGTTGGTCCCCTATGTTTAAACATTTAGAACAGCAGAAAGCCCTATATTGTTGGTCCCCTATATTTAAACATTTAGTGTGTTTCTTCTAATAAATGACCTTTTGTCTTTCATCGACTTGATAAACCCAACTCAAAAATCTTCTGTGTTTGAGAAGTTAGGCCCATTAAAGAAGAAGAATAAGCATCGAAGAAGTTACCTAAGAGTAATGACGCTTCCTTCACCTATGATCCAAAAGGATTTTGAAAGCATAGTTCCTTCAAGGATGAAGCGACAAGTAGAACTCGTAGTTTCATGTAAAGAGGTACTAAAAGTGAAGGCTAACACTGTGGTTTACACCAAGGAGCGCGAGGAAGATGAAGAAAGCGTAGGCTCCTCATGTCACGTTACAACTCATATTAAGGATGATGCCTCATGCCAACTAAAAATTGACGAAGAGTTGGGAGGTGGTGCAATCATATATCCATTAATGACAATGATCCACAGAAAGAGGAGGATGTTGGAGATGCTCCAACAGAATTTGAAGAAGAAGTGAAGGCCACGATTGATCCCTTAAAGGAAGTTAAACTTGGCATGGATGAAGACCTGAGGCTGACTTACTTAAGTGCTTTCCTAGGAGCTGATGAAGAAATGGCTTATGTGAACATATTCAAAGAATATAGGGATGTATTCGCATGGAGCTATAAAGAAATGTCTGGTTTAAATCCCAAAATAACAGTCCATCAATTGGCTATGAAGCACGGTCCTCGTCCTGTCAAGCAGGCTCAAAGGCGTTTTATTCCGGACCTGGTTCCATTGATCGAGAAAGAAGTTAACAAACTTATTGAGGCAGGCTTCATTCAAGAAGTTAAATATCCCATGTGGATTTCAAGCATTATCCCCGTGAGGAAGAAGAATGGCCAAATTCGGGTTTGTGTCAACTTCAGAGATCTCAATAATGCATGCCCTAAAGATGAATTCCCTCTGCCTATTCCAAAGCTAATGATTGATGCTACAACTAGTTATGAGACAATGCCATTCATGGATGGTTCTTCTGGCTATAACTAGATTCGCACGTCACCAAAGGATGAAGAACTCACGGCGTTTCGTACACCTAAAGGCATTTATTATTATATGGTGATGCCATTTGGTTTGACAAAAGTTGGTCCCACATATCAAAGGACTATGCAAAATATATTTGATCATTTACTCTACAAAAATGTTGAGTGTTATATTGATGACTTAATGGTGAAGTCGAAGAGAAGGAACGACCATTTGAAAGACTTGAGGATGGTGTTTGAGTTGCTTCAAAGATATCAAATGAGGATGAATCCACTAAAGTGTGCCTTTGGGGTTGCTTCTGGAAAGTTTCTTGGCTTCATTGTGCTACATCGAGGAATTGAGATTGATCAAGCCAAAGTTGATGCAATTTTGAAGATGCCCAAACCTCAAAATATTCATGAATTGAAAAGTCTCCAAGAGAAATTAGCCTACTTGAGGAGGTTTATCTCAAATCTAGCTGGAAGATTTCAACCATTTAGTCATCTCATGAAAAAAGGTGACCCTTTCAAGTGGGATCATGTAGTAAAGCCTTTGAAAGTATAAAAACGTATCTGGTGAAACCTCCGGACTTAGCAGCTCCTGTACCTGGAAATCCACTAATACTTTACATTGCGGCACAAAAAAGGTTCGTGGGAGCCTTACTTGCTCAAGAAAATAATGAAAGCAAAGAAAATGCCCTTTATTACTTCAGTAGAATGATGACACCAAATGAGTTGAATTATTAGCTAATTGAGAAGTTGCGCTTGGCATTGGTCTTTTCGATTCAAAAAATGAAGCATTATTTTCAAGTTTGTACTGTCTGCCTTGTTTCTAGAGCAAACCCCATCAAATTTGTTATGTTAAAACCAGTCCTTAGTGACCGACTAGCAACGTGGTACCTTCAATTCCAACAATTTGAGATTGTGTACATCCCTCAAAAAACTACGAAAGGACAAGCATTAGTGGCCTTCTTGGCGGACCATCCTATACTAGATAATTAGGATTTAACTGATGAACTTCCTAACGAAGATGTAATGACCATCGAAATCTAACCTCCTTGGAAAATGTACTTTGATGGAGCTGTGCATCATGGTGGAGCTGGTGCAGGCGTAGTGTTCATCACTTCACAAGGAGAAGTCCTACCATTCTCCTTCACATAGAAACAACATTGTTCCAACAATGTTGCAGAATATCAAGCACTAATACTTGGGCTCAAAATGGTCGTTGGCATGAAGCAATTGCAGTTGCAAGTTTTTGGTGATTCTCAGACATGCTGCGAATATATATTTTCTCAAGCATGAAGCAATATATATAAACTTCTTGGTGTCAAGCAGACATGCTACGCTAGCAAGCTTCAATTACAATTTTACAATAATTTCTAAATAACTGCCAATTTATGCTCTCTCTCTCTCATACGCTCTCTCTCACAGTAACAGCCTGCGAAGCGCTTTTCCGACAAGGGTTCGCTACGCTCTTGTCTGGAAAGCCTTTCACTCTCCCGAGTACCGGCGAACCCTTGCCGGACCAGAGGACTCTTCCTCTAGTTTGTCTGATCTGCTTGCTGTCGGTCGAAAAAAAAGGGTCTTCGTCGCAGATCCGTCCCAAATTTCCGCCGACCATTTTTCAGAAAGCCGACGACCAGGTTTTATCATTTCTCCCTTTTCTATTTCTTAACTGTCTAAAAGTACTGTTAACTATAGTTGCCTGTTGTGCCTTTACTGTTGTTGTTTGTTTGTAGTTGCCTTTGCATATTTTAATATTGTTGCTGTATACTAGACTGATAGAGTTGGGTGTTGTATATCGTGGGGTAAATTACTACGTATGGTTATATACTACCGTATCAAGGTTATTGTTAATTTTGTTGTTGTATAAAGCGATATATTGTGTGCATGTTGCGGAATATCATTGCAATTTTTGCGTATATCTATGTATATTGCTATAAATTGCTGGGATATACAGTTGTATATTGAGGTATATTGCTGTATTACTGTTGCTATTATAGCTTAGAGAGTTAATAGTTTTATTTTAGTGGCGTTAAGTTTGCATGGAGGACTACGGTCATGTCATCAGTTGGGGTGGTCAAGGGCTAGGGTTAGGGGGCGTGAGGGGCACGGGTTTATTTAAGTTAAGGATAGCATCGTGGAATATAGGGTCTTTATCAGGGAGTGCATAGAATTAGTAAAAACGTTTAGAAGGAGGCATATCAATATAGCGTGTGTCTAGGAGACTAGGTGGGTGGGTACTAAGGCTCGGAACTTGGATGGGTTTAAGCTGTGGTACTCGGGTAGTTCTATGGGTAGAAATGATATAGGTATCCTAGTAGACAAGAATCTTAGGGATTACGTGGTCGAGGTTAGGAGGGTTAATGATAGGATGATGTATATCAAACTTGTGGTGGGAAGTCATGTTGTGAACTTTGTTAGCACTTATGCGCCCAAGTAGGTCTAGATGGGGAAGTCAAAAGGCACTTTTGGGAGGAGCTGGATGAGGTTGTGCGTAGTATTCTGGTGACAGAAAAAATCTTTATTGGGGGAGATTTTAATAGGCATATAGGGGCGACTAATAGTGGTTATGAAGATGTTCATGGTCGCTATGGGTTTGGTGAGAATAATGAAAGTGGAACGTCTCTCTTGGATTTTGCCAAAGCCTTTGAGTTAGTGATTGCTAACTCGTGTTTCCCGAAGAGGGAAAGACACTTGATTACTTTTCATAGTGCAGTAGCTAAGACTCAGATAGATTACCTTCTTGTCCGAAAGGATGATAGAAGTCTTTGTAAGAATTGTAAGGTTATTCCGAGTGAAAATGTTACCTCTCAATATCGGCTTTTAGTGTTAGATATAGAGATCAAGAGGGAATAGAAGAAGGAGGTCTTGTATGCACAACCTAGGATTAGATAGGGAGGCCTTACACCTGCCTGTTCTTATGAGATGGAAGAAAAGTTTAGAAACCTTAAGGCGTGGAGTAGTGAAGGTAATGTGAATAGTATGTGGGACACAATTGCTGGCTACATCAGAAAGGTAGCTACCGAGGTTCTAGGAGTTTCGAGAGGGCCTTTTGGTGGTCGTAAAGGTGATTGGTGGTGGAATGAGGAAGTGCAGGGTAAAGTTAAAGATAAGAAGGTCGCTTACACAGAGTGGTTAGAATGTAGGGTCGACGATGAAAAGCAAAAGCTTAAGGAAATTTATAAGAAGACCAAGTCAGAAGCCAAGTTGGCGGTGATGAATGTTGAGTCGGCAGTGTTTGAGCGCCTCTATGAGGATCTAAGTGATAAAGGCGGGGACAAAAGATTGTATAGGCTCTCTAAAGTAAGAGATAGGAAGCTCGAGACTTGGACATCGCTCAGTGCATCAAGGATGAGGCGGGCGAGGCGTTAGTGGATGATACTTCCATTAAAGTAAGGTGGCAGACTTACTTTCATAAATTATTAAATGAAAAAGGAGATAAAGTTATCAAGCTGGATAAGTTGGCACACCTCGAAAATCATCGTGTGTTTAAGGATGGAAACCCGTTCGAAGTGGAGGAGGTAAAACGGGTTATGAGTAAGATGAAGAGGGGGAGGGCGATCGGACCCGATGAGATTCCGGTGGACTTTTGGAAAAATGTGGGCAAGCATGACATAGAGTGGTTGACTAAACTGTTCAATGCTATTAGGGAGACGACCAAGATTCCTGAGGAATGGAGGAGGAGTACAATGGTACCATTGTATAAAAATAAAGGAGATATTCAAAACTGCAACAACTACAGGGGTATCAAGTTGTTAAGCCACACTATGAAGGTATGGGAGAGAGTTGTGGAGAGGAGGGTGCATAAAGTAGTATCTATCTCAGAAAACCAATTTGGATTCATACCGGGGCGGTTAACGGGTGAAGTAATCCATCTGATTTGGAGGTTAGTGATGAAGTATAGGGATAGAAAGAAGGACCTGCATATGGTGCTCATTGATCTCGAGAAGGCATATGACAAAGTCCCAAGAGATATCTTATAGAGGTATTTAGAGGCGAAATATGTCCCTCTAGCTTATATTAGGGTGATTAAAGACATATACGATAGAGCCAAAACTCGAGTAAGAATGGTGAGAAGAGACTCTGACTTTTTCCCTGTTGAGATGGAACTCCACAAGGGTTCTGCGCTGAGCCCTTTCTTATTTGCCTTGGTTATGGATGAGTTGACGCAATCTATACAGAAAGAGGTACCTTGGTGTATGCTATTTGCAAATGACATAGTATTAATTGATGAGTCTCGGACTAAACTTAACGAAAGGTTGGAGACCTGGAGACACGCCTTGGAGTTCAAAGGATTCAGATTGAGCAGGACCAAAACTGGGTACTTGGAGTGCAAATTCATCATGGTGAGGCAGGAAGCAATCTCAGAAGTGAGGCTAGACACTCAACCTATCCCCTAAAGGGAAAGATTTAAGTATCTGGGGTCAATCATTCAGAGTAGTGGTGATATCGACGATGATGTCACACACCGTATTGGGGCAGCATGGACAAAATGGAGGCTTGCATCTGGGTGTTGTGCGACAAAAAGATATCACCTAAACATAAAGGTCAGTTCTACAGAGTGGTGGTTAGACCAACGTTGTTGTATGGGGCAGAGTGTTGTCTAATTAAAAATATTCATATTTAGAAGATGCATGTCGTAGAGATGAGAATGCTGAGATGGATGTGCGAACACACCAAGAGAGACAAAGTTAGGAATGAGACAATTCGGGAGAAACTAGAGGTGGCCCCGATGGGCGAAAAGATGAGAGAAGTGAGACTGCGATGGTTTGGACACGTGCAGAGAGAAAGTATTGATGCTCCTGTTAGGAGTGCGAAATGTTGGTTGTGGAAGCTATTAGGAGGGTAGAGGTAGACCAAAGAAGCACTAGGGGGAGGTGATCAAACAGTACATGGCAGAGCTCGACCTCATTAAGGAAATGACCTTAGATAGAAAGAAGTGGAGGTCGCAAATTAGAGTAGCAGGTTAAGTTCTTCTTTTTCCTCTTTCTCTTCTTTTCCTTCGTCTTGTTCCCCTGCTTTTACTGCGTCTTCTACTTAGTATTAATAGTAGTATTTGTATCATTATTACTATTACTAGTAGTAGTAGTAGTACCTTTATTATCGTTCCCTTTCTTTTCATTATCTGGCATCTAGGTGTTGGTCGTATCATCTTTACATACTATCATGTGTTATTCATTGAATAGTCACACCTGCTATTCCTTCCCTTTCCCTCCTTTTACATTTCATTTTGTTATATTTAGTCCTTTCTACTTATGGGTTTTGAGCTGAGGATTTTAGGAAATATCCTCTCTACTTCTATGAGGTAGCGGTAAGGTCTGTGTACAATCTACCCTCCCCAGACCCCACTTGTGGGATTTCACTGGATATGTTGTTATTGCTGTAGATAAAAAATTTATCAATGTCATATAAATCGAGACTAAAAAATAATTTATATTGGCTGTTTATTTGAGCAGCTTCCGATGAGCCAACAAAAAAAATTGTGGGCTTTTTAATACTCTCAAGCTGCCCAAATAGACATATTGTGCTAGCACAGGCCCGATATAAATTCACTTTTAGTCTCAATTTAATATTTTAAGCTGTTAATTATTGAGATCTACAGAAAACTAATTTATGTTGCCCACATAAAATTTTGAGAGCACATCAAAAATTTATTTACCAATATACATGAACTTCTTTGTAACACCTCGAAATTGACCATACACTTAATGTGTCTTCCCTTGCTCTATTTGCAAATCCGAGATCGAATTTGTGATCAATGCGAAAAATCGAGTCAAAAAATGATCTTAACTCGACAAAGACTCAAAAAAATACGATTTATATAGTCCAAGTCAGCTCAAAATAGTGGGGTTTCCACGCCCCTTCCGCGACGCGAAGTGGACGCGAAACCACACTTTCGTTTTTTCAAAATTTCAACAAAACATGAAAATTCATGAAAAATTATTTAAAAACACTAGTGCACATCGCACAATAATGTAGGAGTAGGGACAATTTCATTTTTTAAATGGCAAAGGGCAAGTCCAACTTTTCCCACACCCATATCCTAAACTAAGTCAATTTTTAATACAAACTAAGTTCAAAATCGTATTATTTTTAGTACATATGTTCAAGTAAGCAAACCCTCTCAAGAAACTTACCCCCAAGAATTCAAGATTCGGTAGTAGGGCTTAAGTATTCTTCAAATTCTTCAAGAATTTCTTCCAAGGTATATAAAGCCACTCTAAAATCAGTATTTTTAGAATATTTTGGAAAAGTATAACCTAGTTTTTATACCAGAATTCTAAAGTCTTGGTCTAGACTGATTTCATGAAAATCTTATAAAGTTTAGTAAATTCCCCTACGTATGCATAGATTCTTGATTGAATAATGATGATTCTTGATTATTTAATTGTTATTAATGCATTGATTCCAAGATTTTAAAGTTATAAATGATTTTCTCTGAATTTATGTGGGGGTCATGAACATCCATAAAGCTTATAGTTCCAGATTAGTTAAAGAATTTCTTTCTTGAATCGTTCCTGCATTTTAGCTGAATACATTATATATTAAAGAATGATTTTCTTGAAGATTTTCTTGGCATTTTAATTGAGTAATCTAGCATGATTGAAAGTAAATAAAGATATTAGTTACAGTAAAGTTAAAGATTTCAGTTGAGAAGGTTAAGTAGTAAGCTGGGCTAAGTCCCCCAAAAAATCTGATTTTCAAGAACTTATAAGTCTTAAAGTGTGAGCTATATAAAAGATTTTGGGAGTAATGAGCACACCGGTATGGGTGGGAGTAAACTAAATTACTCGAACTCATAAACTATGTAGCTAGCATGGGATAAAATTATACTACGGTACCTTCTTCTTTAGCCACTGAGATGACCCAGATTTGGGATGGATCCATTCCCCTAGTTACTCGCCCCTTACTCCAGCAAGGTACGAGATGGCTCTAGCAGCGTGGGCAAGACGTTGTATCACCACGAAGCTAATAGTGGTAGTTGTCAGTTAGAGAAACTCTCCAAGCTAAGAAACTAAGTTTTATTTGTCAATTTTCAGCATGTTATTTTCAGCATACCAGTCTTATGATTATTCTTAACTCATTCATGATTATGATTATGATTATGTCTTTCATGATATATTATGATATTCTTATTTAAATGTTGTCATCTTACATACCGTACATACCACATACTGATGTCCTTAAGACCTACATCATTTTATGATACAGATACAGGTGGCAGAGTTCCTCAGCAGCCATTTTGTTGAGAACCTGACAGCTTTTAGTGTATTGGCGAGGCCACTTCTCTGTCCGAGGCTCCTTTGGCTCATGTTATTTCTTTTTAATTTTATTTTTTTGTTCTAGCTACTTGGGGCCTGTCTCAGTAGTCCTCTCAGATAGTTTTAGTAGAGTTTCCATAGACCATATGTTTAGTATTTCAGTTTCCAGTTATTCAGACGTTGCTTAAAAGCCTTATTAGTTAGTTATGTAGACGGTTTATGAACTATCTTATTATTTCTATAGTTGTTCCACCATTGTTATATCTTCCACTGAGTAGTTAGCCAGGCCAAGTGGTTTACTTAGGACCAGAAATGGTTCCAGAGTGCCGGCCACATCCACGGTATAGGCTTGGGGCATGACAAACTTGTTATCAAAGCATAGAGTTTAAGAGTCCTAGGGAATCTATAGAACCGTGTCTAGTAGAGTCCGCACTATGGGTGTGAAGAGCACCACATTTATAATTGGGAGTCTACGGGACATTAAGAAGTGTCATCATTGCTTGTCATCCATTGTCTCATGGTTTAGAGTATATCTCTGTGAAATCCATTCTAACTGGTGCATTCACGCCGTGTTTTCAGATCATGCCTCCTCGCAGAGCACGAACCAATCAGGGGCAGAGAACGCCTAGCCATAAGGAACGCAAACCACCTTGGCCGAATTTTGGAGGAACCTAGAGTCCTAGTTGTGCCTGTAGAGTAGCCACAACAGGCAGACATTACTAATGTTGAGCTTCACTGGGCGATTCAGACTTTAGCTTAGGCAGTCGCTACTCAGAGAGGTCTCCACGGAGATGGCAGAAATGATGAGGCGAATACCGCCAAAGTTAGAGAGCTTTTGAGAATGAACCCACTAGAGTTCACGGAGTCTAATATGAAGGGGGATCCTGAGAATTTTATTGAAGAGTTCAGAAGGTGTTTCAGGTGATGCGTATAATTGATGCTAAGAGGGTTGAGTTGGCTGCCTATCAGTTTAAGGGAGTAACTAAACTCTAGTTTGATCAATGGAAAGGGAGTAAGGCATATGGGGCTCCAGCTATTACTTGGGCAGTGTTTGATGAGGCCTTTCTGGGACAGTACTTCCTGAGGGAGATGAGGCAGGCTAAGGTAAGAGAGTTTCTGAACTTGAAGCAGGAGAATATGAGTGTACAGGAGTATAGCCACAACTTTACTCAGTTGTCCTATTATGCTCCAGCTGTGGCGGCAGATATGCATACTAGGATGGATCTCTTCGTGCCCAGGCTCTCTCAAATGACTAAGAGAGAGGGCAGGAATGCAATGATGATTGGGGATATGGATATAGCCCATTTGATGATGTATGTGCAGTAGGTAGAAGAGGAGAAAATGCAGGATAGGGAGGATTTCAGGAGCAAGAGGGCCAAGACATCAGTCCAGGAGTCAGGCAAGAGAGGGACTGGAGGTGGAGGTCACTCATTAGCACCAGTCTTAGACAACTAGACCAGCACCTTCATTCGCTAGTGCACCAACACCAAAGGTAAGAAATGAGCAGGGATCACAACACCGCAGGTTTTCGGGTAGCTAGCAAGTCACAAGGTAGCATAGCTCAGGGATCAAACCGTTATCCTACTTGTGATAAATGTGGTACGTCTCATCTTAGAGAGTGCCTTATGGGCACGAATGGTTATTTCAAATGTGGTCAAGTGAGGCATTTCTTGAAGGATTGTCCTATGGGGAAGCAAAATATGAGAGATACCAGATCATAGACAGTTTCTTCAGCACCGCGGGGTAAGCCACCTCACAGGGGTACTACAGTAGGGACAAGTGAGGGCACAAATCGCTTGTATACCATGGGCACCAGACAGGAGCAGGAGAACTCACCAGATGTGGTTATGGGTATGCTCAAAATCTTTACTCATAATGTTTATGCATTATTAGACCTAGGAGCCATATTGTCTTTTGTAACCACATATGTAGCTGTGAAGTTTGGGGTCAACCTAGAGTGTCTTCTTGAGCCTTTAGTGTTTTTACTCCTACTGGAGAGTCTACTTTAGCCCAAAGAATCTATAGGAGATGTCCAGTCTCTATTTATCATAAGACTATTGTAGCTGATTTGGTGGAGTTAGATATGGTAGAGTTTGATGTCATCCTAGGCATGGATTGGCTTGATGCTGGGTATGCCTCCATAGATTGCAAAACTAGAGTGCTCAAATTTCAATTTCCTAACGAACCACTCTTAGAGTAGAGCGCTAGCTCAGGTTTTCCTAAGGTTCACTTTGTCTCATATCTCAAAGCTACAAAGCTAATCTCTAAGGGGCGTATATATTACCTAGTCAGAGTTCAGGATTCTTGTGCCTAGGCACCGTCCTCTTCAGTTTGTTTTTGTTGTGCATGAGTTCCCAAAAATCTTTTTTGAAGATCTACCCAGTGTCCCTCCTGATAGGGAGATAGACTTTGGGATAAACACTCTTCCAAATACTCAGCCCATATCCATCCTTCCATACCGAATGGCTCCTTCGGAGCTAAAAGAGTTAAAGTTGCACCTGAAAGATCTTTTAGATAAAGGTTTCATTAGACCAAGTGTCCCACCTTGGGGTACTCCAGTTCTTTTCGTGCATAAAAAAGATGATTCTCTTCGGATGTGCATAGATTACCGTCAGTTGAACAAGGTCATCATTAATAACAAGTATCCTCTTCCCAGAATTAATGATGTATTCAACCAACTTCAAGGTGCTACCTGTTTTTCCAAGATAGATCTTAGATCTGGGTATCATCAGCTTAAAATTAGAGAGAAAGACATTCCTAAGACAACTTTCAGAACCTGATATGGCCATTATGAGTTTTTGGTCATGTCCTTCGGGCTAACAAATGCACCAACTGCTTTCATGAATTTTATGAACAGGGTGTTTAGGCCGTACCTAGATATGTTCGTTATTGTGTTCATAGATGACATCTTGATCTACTCCCGTAACAAGGAGGAGCATGCAGACCATCTTAGAGTCATCCTTCAGACCCTTAAGGATCAGCAACTATATGTTAAATTTTCTAAGTGCAAGTTCTGATTGGAGTCTGTGGCATTTTTGGGCACATTATGTCTGGTGAGGGTATCCAGGTTGATTCTCAAAAGATTGAGGCAGTGAAGTTTGGCCAAGGCCCATAACTCCCATAAAGATAAGGAGTTTCTTGGGCTTGGCGGGATACTACAGACGGTTTATAGAGGGGTTTTCTTCTATTTCAACTCTCTTGACTAAGTTGACTCAGAAGATGACTAAGTTCGAGTGGTTAGAAGCTTGCGAGAAGAGTTTCCAAGAGTTGAAGACTAGGTTGACTACAACCCCAGTCTTATCCCTACTAGATGGAGTTGATGATATCGTGGTTTATTGTGATGCTTCTAGGGTTAGCTTGGGTTGTGTATTAATGTAGAGAGACAAGTCGATAGCATATGCCTCCAGACAGCTTAAGATTCATGAGAAGAATTACCCAACTCATGATCTTGAGCTTGTTGTGGTGGTGTTTGCTCTGAAGATCTGGAGACTATCTTTATGGTGGGCACATGGATGTATTAACAGACCACAAGAGTTTGCAATATGTGTTTGGCCAGAAGGAGCTGAATTTGAAACAAAGGAGATGGTTGCAGCTACTGAAAGACTATGATATGAGTATCCTCTATCATCCAGGTAAAGCTAATGAGGTGTTGATGCTCTTAGCAGAGTGACCAAGGGCAGCACAACCAATGTTGAGGCTGAAAAGAAAGAGTTAGCTAAGGAGGTTCACAGACTAACCCGTTTAGGGGTGCAGATTGAAGATTCTGACGAAGGTGGGGCCATTGTCAGAAATGGGTCAGATTCATCCTTAGTAGTAGAAGTGAAATAAAAGCAAGACAGAGATTCCATCCTTCTCCAATTGAAAGAAGATGTTCAGAAACAGAAAGTATTAGTGTTCTCAAAAGGGGGAGATGGCGTCCTGAGATACTAAGGCAGGTTGTGTGTGTCAACTGTTGATGGCCTTAGAGATAGGATCTCGGTTGAGGCTCATAATGCAAGACACTATATCCATCCTTGTGCAACGAAGATGTATAGAGATTTGCGAGAAGTCTATTGGTGGGGTGGTATGAAGAAGGACATTGCGGAGTTCGTGTTCTAGATGCCCGAATTACCAGCAAGTTAAGGTTGGACACCAAAGGCCTTGTGGTGTAGCGCAGAACATAGAGATTTCAAAATGAAAATGAGAGTTGATTAATATGGACCTTGTAACAGGCTTACCTCGATCCCATAGACAGCATGATTTGATATGGGTCATAGTAGACCGAATGACTAAGTCAGCTCACTTCCTACCTGTCAAGACGATTGATACAGTTGAGGATTATGCTAGACTTTTATCTTAAGGATTAGGCTGCACGGGATAGACAGAGGGGCTCAGTTTACAACACAATTTTGAAAGTCCTTTCAGAAAGGGCTTGGTACGAAGGTGAATCTTAGCACAACTTTCCATCCACAGACAAATGGGTAGGCAGAGCGAACCATACAGACCCTAGAAGATATGTTAAGGACGTGCGCGATAGACTTTAAAGGTAACTGGGATGATCATTTACCTTTGATTGAGTTCTCTTATAATAACAACTTTCAAGTCAACATACAAATGGCACCATATGAGGCTCTTTATAGTAAAAGGTATAAATCACCCATAGGGTGGTTTTAGGTTGGTGAGGCAAGATTGATATGACCTGATCTAGTCCATCAAGCTATGGAAAAAGTGAAGGTTATCCAGGAGAGGCTCAAGATAGCTCAGAGCCAACAAAAGTCTTACACAGATGTTAAAAGAAGAGACTTGAAGTTTGAGGTAGGCGATTGAGTGTACTTGAAGGTATCTCCAATAAAGGATGTTATGAGATTCGGAAGAAGGGGAAGCTCAACCCACGATATGTTGGCCCTTACCAGATCTTGAGGAGAGAGGGTAGTGTTGCTTACAAGTTAGAGTTACCAGCGAAGTTGAGTGCTATACACCAGTGTTTCACAATTCAATGCTTAAGAAGTGCTTGGGAGATCCCTCTCTGGTTATCCCGGTTGAAAGTATGGGAATTAAAGATAACTTGTCATATGAAGAGATCCCAATAAAGATATTAGACTGACAAGTTCACAAGTTGAGAGGACCAAAGAGATAGCTTCGGTGAAAGTATTGTGGAGAAACAAATTTGTGGAAGAAGCCACATGGAAAGTAGAAGCAGATATGAAGGCCAAGTATCCACACCTGTTCGTTGGCTTAAATGAGGATCTTGAAGGTAAACTTTTGTATTTTCACCTTGAAGATTTATGTTTATTAAGTTAGGAAATATTGTGGTTTGAGCTAGTTTTATTAGTATCTTTATCATTCGAGGACGAATGATCCCAAGAGGGAGATATTGTAACACCTCATTAAATGACAAAAATACCCCTAGAATTGACCTTATGCCTAACGTGTCTTCCCTTGTTCCATTTACAAATTCGACACCAAATTTGCAAAGTGCAAAAAATCGAGTCAAAAAATGATCTCGACTCGATAAAAACTCGAAAGACGCAATTTATTTTTGTCCAAGTGAGCTCAAAACAGTGGAATTTCCACGGTCGTTCCACGAAGTGAAGTGAATGCAAACCACACTTTGATTATTTTGAAATTTCAACGAAACATGAAAATTCGTGAAAATGTGTTAAAAAACACTAGTGCACGTCGCGCACTAGTGTAGGAGTAGGGACGGTTCAATTTTTAAAATAGGAAAGGAAAAATCCGACTTTTCCCACACCCCATATCCTAAACTAAGTAGCTTTTAATATGAATTAAGTTCAAAAATGTATTAATTTTCATTCATACGTTCAAGTAAGTAAACCCTCTCAAGAAACTTACCCTCAAGAATTCAAGATTCGGTAGTAGGGCTAAAGTATTCTTCAAATTCTTCAAGAATTCCTTCCAAGGTATGTAAGGTCACTCTAAAATCATTATTTTTAGAATATTTTGAAAAAGTATAACCTAGTTTTAATCCCAAAAGTCTCAAGTCTTGGTCTAGATTAATTTCATGAAAATCTTATAAAGTTTAGTAAATTTCCCTACGTATGCATAGATTCTTGATTGAATAATGATGATTCTTGATTCTTTAATTGTTATTAATGCATTGATTCCAAGATTTTAAAGTTATAAATGATTTCCTGTGAATTTATATGGGGGTCATGAACATCCATAAAGCTTATAGTTCCAGACTAGTTAAGGAATTCCTTTCTTGAATCATTCTTGCATTTTAGTTGAATACATTATATATTAAAGAATGATTTTCTTGGCATTTTAATTGAGTAATCTAGCATGATTGAAGGTACATAAAGATATTAGTTACAGTAAAGTTAAAGATTTTAGTTGACAAGGCTAAGTAGTAAGCTGGGCTAAGTCCCCAAGAAAATCAGATTTTCAAGAACTTATAAGTCTTAAAGTGTGAGCTACCTAAAAGATTTTGGGAGTAATGAACACCAGTATGGGTGAGAGTAGACTGAATTACTTGAACTCATAAACTATATAGCTAGCATAGGATAGGATTGTACTTTGGTATCTTCCTCTTTAGCCGCTGAGATGGCCCAAATTTGGGATGGATCCATTCCCCTAGTTACTCGTCCCCTACCCCGACAAGGTACGGGATGGCTCTGGCAGCGGTGGGCAAGACGTTGTATCACCACGAAGCTGATATTGGTGGTTGTCGGTTAGAAAAACTCCCCAAGCTAAGAAACTAAGTTTTACTTATCAATTTTCAGCATGTTATTTTCAACATACCAGTCTTATGATTATTGTTAACTCATTTATGATTATGATTATGTCTTTCATGATATATTATAATATTCAGATTTAAATGTTTTAGCCATATTACATACTGTACATATCACGTACTGACGTCCTTAGGGCCTGCATCATTTTATAATGTAGACCTAGGTGGCAGAGTTACTCAGCAGCCGCTTTGTTGAGAACTTGACAACTATCAGTTTATTGGTGAGGCCTCTTCTCGGTCCGAGGCTCCTTTGGCTCATGTTATTTCTTTTCTATTTTATTTTTTTGTTCTAGCTACTTGGGGCCTGTCTCAGTAGTCCTTTCAGACAGTATTAGTTAAGGTTTCATATACCATGTGTTTAGTATTTCAGTGTCTAGTTATTCAGGCATTGCTTAAAAGCCTTTTTATATAGTTATGCAGACGGTTTATGAACTATCTTATTTTTTCTATAGTTGTTCCACCATTGTCATGCCTTCCGCTGAGTAGTTAGTCGGGCCAAGTGGTTCCCTTGGGACCAGAAAAGGTTCCCGAGTGCCAACCACGTCCACGGTGTAGGCTCAAGCCGTGACATCCTTAGTCTAACTATAACAGAAAAACCATTCAAAATTACTGATATACTCTCGAGCAGGCATGTCGAGCATTTGCCTACTTGAGCAGGTTATACGTGGCAAAAGAAGAGGCAGCCGAGGAGTAGAGATGACCATGAGTCAGCCCAAGCTCCTCACGGTCTAGCACAGATCCAATATCTGTTATTTTTGTGTCTCAATTTATGTGATATAGATAAATTTTAATATAATTATTCAATATTTTAAATTATTAATATTGCCAATTATAGTAAAGTTTATGTAATTTCTAAATAATCTACGTTAAACATGCTTTTTAAAACTATCCACACAAGCAAGTGAGAAAAAAAATAGACGAAGGCTAATGTGGGAAGTAATGAGGAAAAGTAAAAAGTGTTTTTGTAAAGTGGAACCCACCATGCATGTTATTGGATTTTCACACTTTGCCATACAAGCAAGCATGACCATGAAACACACAGGTCATGCTCTAACTATGGCTTATTAATAAGGGAATATATATGTATATATAATTATGATCCGTATTATTATGGCCAGTATTAATACAGGCCCAATGTAAAATCTTAATAAAAACTTAAAATTGTGCAATATTAATTACGAAAAATAGTTAAATTGTAAAATATATTTTGTTCATAATATATATATATATATATATATATATATATGAATGTCACACTATTGGATATTAAAATGAGATAATTACGTACTAACATTTACATATGTAGAAGTACTAATTACATTAATATATTATGTACAAAGTAGACAAAAATAGATGTACTAATAAATGCATTTTTCATGTAGTCATCAACTTCTTCTACATCATTTTTAATCAGAATTACTTGTTACATTTAAATTGAAAATAAAATATCAGTATCATAATAATTTTAAAAAGTCAAAATTCAAAACAATACAAAAATTACGAAGATATTTTAGTGTGGAACCCAAAATTGTTTTAACCCTGTTAATTTCACTTGGTCTAAACTTCTTCAAATTGAAATGATAGACTCACCTATATTAAGATTCGGAATAGTAGACATAAATCAAGAAGTTCTTAAGGAAAAAGTCATAGATTTGAGAAAATATGACTATTTTCACAGCAAAATAATTAATTATGATTAGATACCAGTGACCTATAGACAACCAAGGTCGAATAGGACCATAACCAAATTTCACTTAACACTACAATCAAAGTATGATTTTTTCTAGTGTAGGCATTTTCTCAAACAATTGGTGGGTGTTAGAAATCTCTCAACAAAATACCTACACTTGCACAATCCATTAACGCTACAAATAAAAACCAAAATAGAAGAAGGATCATACCAGTTAAGTGTCTAGAATGAAGCTGATATAAAAAGCAAAACAACCCTAATTTGTTGTTCTTTTTTCATGTTAGAACTGTAGAGTACCACCTAAAATTTACGCAAGATACACTCGCTGATATGTCTATATACAGATTAAATAGTGAATTTCTGTGTTCAGTAGCAATTGTTGAACATATGGAAGAGGGAATATGTATAAATAGATAAAGGAACACTCCAGAATAAATAGGTAAAGGAACACTCTAGAATGAAAAGGAAACAACAATCTGTTATTTGCTAAAAAAATAAGATCTCGATATTACTATTTACTTAGTTAAACTAATCTAACATCACAACAAACAACATCTTCAATCAGCACACAAGGGCAACAAAGTAGCCCATCTCATAGTAGTATCAAAAAATTGTACAATATGATATCCAATAAAAGTTTTCTTATTCTATCACTTCATAGCTTTTAAGCTTAATTGCCAAGACTCATAACTTGTCTTCCCTTTGTTCCGTTCCCACCCATAGTCACTTACAAATTTGCTCCAATGTAGGATGTCAATAACATTTGGGCATCTCATGTTCATTGTTAGTTCTGAACTTCTCATGTCTCTTCTCTTTATCTATCCCTGTATTTTCAATGCACTATTTACATTCTACAGTTGCTCTCATTCAAGTTGAGGGGTAACATAATTCACTCTTCAAAAATGATAGAAGGTGTTTGGGAATTACACCTATTAAAGGTTTAACAAAGAAGTCAAGATTGTTTAGTGTTAAACAATCTCAAATTGTCTAAATTTGTATAGCTAAATACATGAGGTAATAGCTACTCATTATATGAGTCTTCATCACAAGTTCTCTGAGACCATTTCTTTTAGAAATATATAATGATATATAAAAAGAAATTCCACCAATTTGTCAAGAGCAAATAATATTTCATCCTACATATCTTAAAGTGAAATACTATAGGAGACTTTGATGACCTGAAGAAGTTCACATTTTATACTTATTTGTTTGAAAATCTCTGTACTTGTTAGACTGAAGATCACTTCACCCAAAAACATCATCAATCGCAGAGAAAAATTAAAAGCATTACATGACATTCTTAAAAGCATGAAAAATCGTCATAGAAACAAATCAATCAAATACACATTCAAAATTTATCACAACAATATCACTAAATATATTATATGATCTCAAATAAGCAGCCCAATGGTTCAAAAGACATATCCAATAACAAATATTAATAAGCCAGACCTCAAAAAAGGCCAAACAACTACCATTGCTTGATTATCATCATCAAACAAAATAGTCATATGAATTGTAGTGGAAACCAATCAAAAATCTCGAAGAACAATAAAATTAACCGGAAATTGAAAGAACCATTAGACTATCTTGAGATTATAGTATTCTTGCAAGAAGATAAAGTGGAGTGTTATTTATAGCTGTGACTGAAAATTTTCAGATCAAATTATTTACTTTTTTGTGTATAATATTTGGCCATGTGGAAAAGAATTAACGACAACTACAATGATATTCTTATTTATAATGAAAATTTATAATTATCTTATAAATTTTTTTAGGTAAAAAGACAATTATATCTCAGCATAAAATGACATTTATACCCTTCAACATTAGAAGGACAGTGTGTTATTAGCTTTTGAGATCCGAAGTGATTTTTTTTAGGAGATAAGATAAAATGCATATATATGCATACATATTCAAAACGAAAAAGAAAAAAAATTAAAAATCATCATTTAAAAAAAACAATCTAGAAGATACTATTAATTGTTGGTGGTGAAGCAAGACAAATATTCATTCATTAAAAAATTAATTATAATATGCAATTAAAGAGAAAATGCTGTAATAATATTTGAAGGATTCAAAATCAAAATTTGAAAGAAATATACCTTATTTTTCATTATGAAGATCTTCTTCTTCTTTGTAGTTTTTTTTTTTTTTCATTTTCTAGGTGTTGTAAATAAAGATTAGAGAAAGCTTTATGGACCCAGAAGCTTCATAGAAGGAGTGAATAAATGAAAAGACAAAAATACCCCCACTTTTATTTTAAATAATCAAAAATAGAAATCCGTCCAATTTTTACTGCACAATGTACAATGACATTTAGCAATGGTCGTCCAAGCTTTCATGTTTCTATATATATATATATGGAATTAAATTAGACAGATAAGTAGTTTAGACTCAACCTAATATTTATCTTTAAATACCCATTTAATATAGAAAATCTTACATAAATGACTATAATTTATAGTTTATCATAATTCCATAGCTATAACTATGATAATTACTAAATATAACTACATGATTTATGTAAAGGAGAACATATTATGGCTTTGATTTTGAAATACAGTATAAAAAAGAAATTGACAATGATTTACCTGATTTTCTTACTAGGGAATATTTAAAATGAATGCATTAAGACTCTAGAGTTGGCTCAAAAGAATTAAAGCTGCAAGAATTACCAAGAAAAAGAATTATCGTGTTACTGTTGTTATTACTACTACCATAGATTGGGATATTACTATTGACTTTGCATAACGTAATTTCCGTTTACTTAATAAAATATTGTGAGTTTTGCAGGATGAGGCCAAGTTGGCCCCGTGCCCCCACTGGAAGGGGCAGAGGACCAACACAAAATAGATCTAAGTTCTGACCCAGGCACACAAAACCAGACTTGCGCCCAATTTTTCTTTCCCTCTCTTTATTATGTTTTTTTGAGTTGATTATTTGTGATGTTTGTATTAACTTTGATTTTGATAATTATTTAGTTATTGTATCTAACTTAATTAAAATCCCCAAAGGACAAATCGTTTCATGTTAGTCTTGTCACGGCCTAACCCCGGGACCATGACTCGTGCCGCTTAGGCACTTAAATCAACATTAAATCACAAAACCTTAACTTAAAGTCCTAAAAGTCTACCAAAAATTTGGTAGAGTTTTCTCTGTTTTTAGGCCCTATCCTCACCTGCAACAGCTCTCAGAATATACAAACAGCACATACACACATATATATAACGAATGCGGGCCAACAAGGTCTCCGCTGCGGTCCTGCCGCCTAATAATCATGTCATATGTAGAGTAATGCGGTCCCGCCGCCTGATCAAG